>BLKM01005431.1:436-66239 GCA_013340265.1 Coptotermes formosanus | reverse complement strand
GCTTCCGAAACGTTGTGATTTTAATTTTTAATATTTATTAATATTTGACTCCTCGGACGATGGATGAAGTCCATAAACCCATCACCACACAATATTATACACCATCGTCAAAACCTTTTAGAACTAATGGTATTTGTTGGCCAGTACAATTTACATACCTTCTCACTGTACAATATTCAACCGACGCCCCGCTGCTTTATTTCTGCCAGTTCCTACTAAACACGCCACTGCTAGTCACTCGGTATTCACACTCGATATTAGAGATACGTCCGTAATGCATTATGCGTCTTTCTTGACACCGTACTCTGAAATCTGTTTTTGTTTATATTGGCGATACATTTTCGGTAATACGAATTACATTATAATCCGCACAGTGAAATAATTTTGCTGTAGAATATATATTGCTTTTATGTTGATGTAGCCGTGTTACATTGTCCGTTAGATGGACCCAGAACTTGAGGAAGCATATTTATTTACGACCGGACGGATGCATTGCCGATATAATGTCATGTGTTCAGAACGTGCCGCGTCCCCACCTCTTGCACATCCTCCATACTAATTGACCTGTTACGTCACCTCCAGTCAAACAGTAGATGTATGGGGAAACCCTGTCTCTGCGACACAGACATGTCCAAGAGGCGATATGCAAACCCGTACTGCAGTTTAAGGGTTGTGCTCTTTTACTTTCGGTGTGCTTGTGGTACATGTCGTCAGAATAATCCGTCGCAGCGGTATTCTGAAGAATTAATTATGCTAGAATGGTTTAACCTTTTAAAGCCTGGCGGTGACTTTACATACCACCAGGTTTAACATTAAAAAATTCTACGTGGAGCCCACATTGCGTTTATGTGTTTTGTACGGATCTCAGAACAAACAGCAACTTTTGCCTTATAAAACATCAAGAGACTGGTTTTTTTATAACCGAAGTGGAGAGTGTTTACAGCGCGGTACGCACTGAGTCCTTATATAAAACAGATACGCTTCGTCTTTAAAGGGTTAAAGTGATATAGTGTGATATGATGTGGTATTTATTAACTGCAATTGGGTTTCCACACGGTGGCAGTGGTCCGTACACTATACACAAATAAAAAAGAAATAACTATATATATATATATATAAGGAGAAACAATACAGAAAATAATACAAAAACACACAACACACAAAATAGAAAGCAGAACATACAAAGAGTAAGACAATCATAAAACGAATAACACAACACAAAAAGAGTATACACGAAACACTGAGACAGGTATAAAAAACCGTGAGGCAACATACAGTACAATAACCCACATACGAATCACGTAACTATGAATCAATGATAATACACATTCCACACAAGACCTTCACTTCACTTCACTCCACTCCCCACTTCACTACACACCACTTGTAGATGCTTCATCACCACACTTCGATCCCTTCACTTCACTTCAGTAATAATTACTTTCCTATCGTTCTTTCTAAAAACATGCGGTTTACAGGGGAAAGCCGCTAGCCCTTCTGCAGGCAGTTGGTTCCAGAGTTAGGTGGTCCTATTTACAAAGGAATATTTCCCGATATCAGAAACTGGTCACAAACAATGGACTTATGCGAATTTTTATATTGAGTGTGATTCGTATACTGGGTGGAGATCGCTATCTGTTTTGAATTTGACGAACCTTGTCACGGATTCCCGGGTTTTACGTATGTCATTGTTTGGTTCTGTTCTGTAAGAGTATTTGGGGCGTAGGTGTGCTTGTAACGTACATACGCCGAGACGGCGTCCTGCTGTAAATACTTTATGAAGTGCAGGCCGCATTCCTTCCTGTGAAGGTTCGGGATGTTGTTTTGCACTGATCAGATATGATCAGAAAACTTGCTTCGCAAACCTGAAGGGAAGACTTCTTCGTAAATTGGGAAGGTGATATTAAAATGAATCATAAAGAAACAGAGGGTGACTACGTGGACCGGATTCCTGTTGCTTATGACAATGTCCAGCAGTGGACTTCTGTCAGCTTGGCATGCAACGTTCGGGTTTTGTAAAATTTGAGAAACAGACTGAGCGTGTGATAACTTCTCAGGCAGGACTGCTCCATGGAGTTAACTGGTAATTGCAAAGTGCTTCATTTTCATTTTTATTTTCTCTTTATTGTTTGTATTATTTATTTATTTTTAATTCGGGATGGCATTTTCAATTATGCAAGGCAGGAATTTTCAGAACCGCGTTTGCCATTTTCATCACTAGCTTCATTTTCTTAATATTATTCCATCAAAGTTTTTGCAAGCTTTTCTTTGCATCATTTCTTCACTTGCTGCACATTCGGATTGGAATCAAACCGTCCTTGTGATTTTTGTCCTTTTAGCGAAGGAGTTTCTATCGGTTCGAGCTGCGAGTGCCGTCAGCCTTCGCCTGCACGTCCCAGGAAGTAGCCTGTGAGTCGCTTGTTCCTTTCTCATCTTCTGGTTCCGTACCGCCGGGTCAACCACCTCGTCACCGCGATCATTTCCCGTGTTCATTAACGGGAAGTTGTCATTTGATTGTGCCACTGTGTTTTGCTGTCGTGTTGACGATACTTTGTGACATCATCTTTCAGCTTGTTACTTAAACGCCGGACGTACTGTGCGCCTGATTTTCTTCTTACCGGCGAACTGGGAGTTCTCTAATTTAGAATGGCGTTAAAAGCGATTTTGAGGTGCAGTTTGGAAACGTGACTTTTGGCTGTCGTGGAGAACGATGACTGAATGGACTTTCCTGCAGCATTTATTTTGCACGAAGCTACACTAGGACAGATGTTACTTGAGTCGTAAACCTCTTTTGTCTTTCGCCTCATGAGTGTCTGCATTGCTCACTCAGTAGGAGCACCTTGCATACGTACGTTTCTTTTCGGTGCTGTCGCAGGATACTTCAATTCTAAAGGGTTCTGAGCGTGACGTAAGACACCTGTGATTGCTTGCTTTCTGAATGATGTCCATGTAATACCCAAAACATTGCAGGGTGTTTCAGATGGTGTATCTCCTCCCGTCTGAATATCTCCCAGAATTGTCGACTGTTCGTGATATTCATTTCCGCATTGCAGTTTTAATCTTCTTCAGTGGTGCAACAGCCACCTAGTGGGCCAGTGCCTCCTCATTGTCGAGGCTTCACGGTGACACTCAAGAGACACCACTCGGTAGGACCCCTCTGGACGAGTGATCAGCCCAACGCAGAGACCCTCTACCTGACAACACACAACACTCACAACGGACAGACCTCTATGTCCCCCAGGGATTCGAACCCTTAATCCCAGCAAGTGAGCGGCCGCAGACCCACGCCTTAGACCGCTCGACCACTGGGATCGGCACAGTTTAAATACTACCCTGAATTTCTAATTACTCCCGGTACCCATACCTCGAGCAGTATTCGAATCCGCGATATTAGAGCTCAGGTGACATGAATCTGTGTGGGCAACCATTCGGATTGTCATCCGTATTGTTTTCTGTACGAGCGGCCCTGTTTCATTTAAAACACTTGCGTGTTGCAGGTGGTAGGAAATTGTTTTGCCAAGCGAACGCATGGATGGATGCGCGCAGTGTGGAAATGTAGATACGCGTGCTTGACAGTTCTGAGTATGGTGCTCCTGGGTTCGCTAACTGGGGGTTTGTTGACACGCGACTTGATGCATCGCAGCGTTTATTTTCCATAATACCGGCTGGATATTTGCCACAGCGGATAGACGTAACGAGGGTCCCCGACACTCAGTTCATTCTCACTGCTAATGCGTGTGTAGGGGCTTAATCATCAATAGCTTTCATGTTATGCAGGCCTTCCAAATCTTTTGTGTGGTGCAGCAGCTTAGAAAAATTTGGTTTGCATGCGGGCAACATGGAATTCGGTAAACAGAATAAAGAGTGAATAAGTGTACGTATAAATTAACGGTCAAGACCGCTAATTTCACATATTCCCACCGCAGGCGAAAATTTCGGAACCAACAGCTTTCGTCCTTTATTTAACAGTCAAGACCGCTAATTTCACTTATTCCCACGGCAGGCGAAAATTTCGGAACCAACAGCTTTCTTCCGTTATTTAATATGTATAGTTTTATCTCATTTTTTGTACCTCATGCGCAATAAAAAGTATGCTGTTAACAGTAAGATAAATTTATTAAAAAATGAAATTGTAAAACTTAGGTTAGTGTGGCGCTATTTTTTTTGCACATTTTTGTGAAATAAACTAGTAATTTCATATTTGTCTCCAGAAATGAAGAGCTTTTGTCTCCGAAGTCATCCATACACAGTTTGGTGAAAATCTGTCATTTGGTTCAGACGAACACATTGGTCACATGAACACAGATGATTATTATGACGTGATCGTGCACATAGATGAATTCGGCTCCTTCGCGTTACTGTTTCTGATTTTGCATAAAGAGTTAACATCTGTTTGCATTTACAAACAGAATTTCCGCATCAGCAATAATATTACTACTATTAATTTTATTAGGAAAGAGGGCTACACATCTTCGTTGATATTTTTATGCATTTGTTATGCTTTTCCTTGGGTTCATTGAATGAATGAACTTATTTATTTCGTTCTGGTGAATATAAGTTGTTGATTTTATTTTTATTTATCTCGTCGTTAGGAGAGAGAAAAATAAACTAAAATGAAAATCGAGTTAATGTAGAAAATTATTTTGCGCATATAGAATTTAGAAGTACTTTAGCATTCGTAGTGCGAAGATAACTTGAAAGGATGTTAATAAATTATACGGGTCATAATTTTAGTTTGCTGGCGGTGTTAACACCACCTCCGGAAGTGTGAGTGGGTTTTGTGTACTGATGGTGTGCAATAAGTCATAACGTAACGCTCCGGGCTGAGTATGACGGGATAGCGCGAGAAATGGGCAAAGATCATTTCTATTTCGGTAGCTGTGCTTCTGCCGAGGCTGGTTGGAAGGAGTGCCAGTGTTTTGTTTTGTGTTTGGTGGTACTCAACAGTGCTGCATGCCAGCATATGCCTTCCGTATTTTCTTCTCTGTCCGCTAATTGATGTCCGGCATTCTAGAAGATAAAATGTTCTCTCTTGGACGTCGTCTTGCTAGAGAATTCGTACGGGCATTGAAATAGGTATTTATTGACACTTGTTGTTGTTATGCTTTATATCAAGGATGAGATCTGAGATCTTTTGCGGTATTATGCAGCATCGAATGTTAATCCTTTACCGACGTTTCGGGATAACGTATCGGTACCAGCTTAAAGGCTCAAGAAGTACAAGTCAAGTGTTCTTGGACTTTTTGGCCCTTGAAGTTGGGACCGATACGTTATCCCGAAACGTCGGTAAAGGATTACCATTTGACTGTGCGTAATACACAAGAAGGGCGCAGACTTCATCAAAATTGCTGCGGAAGCCTGAAATCACGGATATATCAAGGATGTTATTTTCGCGTTTGTAATTCTGAGGCTCTTCTTATTCTTACCGCCATCCATTCGTCGCACGTAGTACATTTATCAAAATAGTTTTATTTGTTCTGTCCATGAAATTCGTACGATGAATTCATAATGGCAAAGTCATGGTCGTCCGTCCGCATGTTTACCTTCCGGTACCGTCGAACTGATTTTGATGAAACATGGTATTGAACGTCGACGCTAGCAGTTGACGGACAGTCCGATTTAGGTCTTGCTTTGTGGCGTTCAATTCAAACTAATTTTTTCCTTAAAAACTGCCCATTGTTCATAGTGTCATCCTATTCATATTTCGTTGGGAAACACTGTACATATATATTTATGTTTGTCAGATTTTTGTTTAAAAATTGTGAATGTGTAATCTATACCGTCTGAGTAACTTTGATGGTTTGTGTTGTATAAAATATCAGTCTCTGTGTGGCATTGTTCCATTATTTTTAAAGATAAGGCTGTCTGCAGCCGAGCCTTGTGTACAGACTTCCCGCTCGTCACACATAGCGGAGAAGTTGCCGCACGATCACGGCGAACGGTACATTTTATTACCTTGGGAATTTGTAACCAGGATACTTCATAACATGGTGCTCACGCAGCCGTCTGGATGACCGGAGAGTCGGGGTTTACTGCCTGGCAAGGGCAGAGATTTATCTGCTCCTCTACAGTGGCGAAATTGGATCTGTTGCCCACCCAGCTTCCGGGTACAGGGTATGCATTGATCATTGGCTTCCGTCGTTTGCTGAGGTTAAGAATGCGTGGATCTGCCTCCACTACTTCACACATCTTCATTTAGCTGCAAGGGAAAAGGGGAACCATCTGAACGTCACCTTTGTCACAGTGTGTAGCAGTGTTTCTGTACCAGGATTCCGCGAGAAAATCGTGGAATGAATAAAAATAAGCAGAAAAAATGGAAATATCGCTGATGTGAACTTTATTTTGATGGTTAAGCAAACGTTTCTTTTATTTCATATTTTGAAATTTAAAATACATTATATGATATAAAATACGGTAAAAATGATTCAGTTTTGTACGTGTGTACATAGCAGCTCTTAACAGAAAAGTTTTCATGATAAAAGTATGGCAGGAATTGAAATGTGCTCCCCCTGTAAATTTTTTCTGGTCTGTAAAGATTTTTAAAGTTAGAGATTTCTCGGGCATATGAAAAATTATTTTAGGTGTTCGTCCATGTCAGAAAGTTTGGGAAACCCTGCACTACAGCCATTAGTCATCTGTCGAGAAATGTCTCAGTTGTTTTAGTTGTTGATTAGATTTGCGTTTTATGTTGTGAACAAAGTAGCTGTATGTCGGTCCGTTCGAATGTGAATGCTGTGTTAACACATGCGCTAGGAGCTGTGTTCTTCGGGCAGGGGACGGTATTGAAATTTACCCGACCTTTACTGGTGTTGTCCCTTCCCCGAAGTAGGCGTACTAAATTTTAGCTGACTGCCATAATCATTAATCAGGTTTTGTAGCTGACACATTCTTAGGGACAGGATCTGCGCATAATCTATTAACTATACGCTGTCTAACCTTTTAAATCCTAGCGGTAACTTTACATACCACCAGGTTTAACATTAAAAAATTCTGTGTGGTGCCCACATTGCGTTTATGTGTTTTGTACGGATCTCAGAACAAACAGCAACTTTTTCCTTATAAAACATTAAGAGATTGGTTTTTATAACCGAAGTGGAGAGTGTTTACAGTGCGGTACGCACTGAGTCCTTATATAAAACAGATGCGCTTCTTCTTTAAAGGGTTAATTGAAGAACGCCTAAGGACATGAAGTACACTGTAGACTCTGTCCTCCTTTTGTTTCTGTTATCCTTGGATGTGAGCTTTTCTTCGCCCAAGACTGTTGTATAAATTCGTATGTAAAGAACTCGTCCGTACCTCACACAGAACGCAGTCCGTGCCCATTGCTAAGACCAAATATTAATTCTATGCAGGGGGATAAATGCTGTTTATCGTGATAATCATACGGTACACATATTGTAAATACCAGTTGGTGTATGAAGTTTAAACTAAGTTTTTAAATGCCTCAATGTTTAACCTTTTTAAGCCTAGCTGTAAGCTGTACGTACCACCAGGTTTAACATTCAAAAATCCTACATGGTGCTCTCATTGCGTTTGTGTGTTGTGTATGGGTCTCAAAGCCAACAGCAAGTTTTTCGTTATACAGCATTAGCAGATTCTATTCTATAACTGAGATGGGTAGTGTTTACTGCGCGGTACGAACTGAGATATAAAACAGATAAATTTCATCTTTAAATGGTTAATTAATATATGATGAGATAAATTGTTCTTCTGGCAGCATTAGGGGTCGGGTTAGCGTAGGCAGTATGGTGACTCGCTATGGGCTGTTCGCTTTGGGGTTCGAAACCCTGTGGGCGCAACAGATATTTACCCTTGCTCAACACCCGTCCAGACCGGCCCTCCTATGCACCACACTTCCTGTGTAGAATGGGTACCGCGTCTCTCTCCCGGTCGTAAAGTGGACGGCGCGTGGCGTTAACAACCTACCCCGATCAGGCGCTGAGGTTTAAAGGACTAGAGTTATACCTGTACATCCCCTCCGGGCTGTCGTGGCCGGTTATAGGGTAAGCTTTTATTATTTTTATATTTATTATTTTTATTATTATTTTATTATATACCACGTACATTAGTGAAAGTTCGTCATTGTCGGTAAAGGTGCAGTTGTACCTGTGCACGCCACGCAGGCATGTGAGGGAAAGAGGTGTAGCTATACTCGTTCTTAACCTCGACATTAGATGTAGGTGAGTAGTCAGGTCACTACCTAGCCATTCTGTCCCCCACCATCCCATCCTGTAACCATTGGGTGAGCCCCTCCGCTTGTCTGAACATTACATGAGACAAAATCTATAGCCCTTGCCGCGATTCATATCGCAGTTGCTGTGTCTTCCAGCCCGTAGCGCAATTACTACGGACTCAGCTATTCCGTCATACTTGCCAGTAATTTTTGTAAGAGTTACGCACCGCAACTTAATGACCTGTACTCATCACCAAATATTATTCGGGTAATCAAATCGAGAAGAATGAGATGGGCGGGGCATGTAGCACGTATGGGGGAAAAGAGAGGTGCATACAGGATTTTGGTGGGGAGACCTGAAGGAAGGCGACCACTTGGGATACGCAGGCGTAGATGGGAGGATAATGTTAAAATGGATCTTGAAGAAGTGGGATGGGGGCATAGTTAGGATTGAGCTGGCTCAGGATAGGGACAGGTGGCGGCTATTGTGAATGCGGTTATGAACCTCCGGGTTCCTTAAAATGCGGGGAATTTGTTGACTAGCTGAGAAACTGTTAGCTTCTCAAGAAGGCCTCTGCTCCATGGAGTTAGTTAGTTAGTTAGTTAGTTAGTTAGTTAGTTAGTTAGTTAGTTAGTTAGTTAGTTAGTTACGCACCGCTTAACGTTTTTTGGCTCATAGTGTTTCAGTTCGCATGTTGGGTCACATGTCGGTTCTTCATTCACTTGTACGGCTAAACTTGACCGCTTTCTTAACCTTTTAAAGCCTAGCGATAACTTTACGCACCACCAGGTTTAGCATTAAAAAATTCTACGTGGTGCCCACATTGCGTTTATGTGTTTTGTACGGATCTCAGAACAAACAGCAACTTTTGCCTTATAACACATTAAGAGACTGGTTTTTATAACCGAAGTGGAGAGTGTTTACAGCGCGGTACGCACTGAGTCCTTATACAAAACAGATACGCTTCATCTTTAAAGGGTTAAACTTTTAAACCCTAGCGTTTACATTATATTCCACCATGTTTGAAGTTCAAAATTTCCACGTTCTGCCCACACAGTGCAGTTATGTTTCTTGTATGGATCTCGGAACAAACAGCGATTATTTCCCTTTACAGCATTAACTAATTGGTTTTTATAACCGAGACGGAGAGTGTTTACTGCGCGGTAGGCACTGTGTCCTTAAATAAAACAGTTTAATTTTTTTTCTCAAAGGTCTAATTATTATTGTCTGGTTACTCCGTCTGAGTTACGGCGACGTGCTGTCGTACCGTTGTGTGACCGCGGGCAGATCGCATCGCCAGTTTATACCGGTAGCGACAGCCTTCATCGCCTGGTATGCTACAGTGTAGGTAGACACGGACTGCATCCGCGTGGCGGTGGCCTGTTGTTTTATTCCCTTTGTTTGTTTTCTGTTTATTTTTGGTTTATTTAAATGACGCTTTTACCAGCTTCGTTTGTCTAACGTCGAATGGTCGGACCAAGAGAACAGTAAGTTGGAAAGAATGTGAAACGAAATTTTCTTGGTCTTGTTGGAGGATTTTCCTTTACGAACTGAAGAGAACCAGGGAGAATGATTTGCATAGCTGATCGCAGGGTCGAAATTGGAACACCTGGTATACCGATTTTTTTTTCGATTGCGAAGCAGTCCAAATCGGTCCAAGGCCGTCTCGTTGTTGAGGTTTCTGTATGACGCACAATTAAGACACACATCTGGTTGGACTGCTCGTAACGAGTGGTCAGCTCATCGCAGAGGCCCCAACACAAGACACGAACACCCATTACCTCACCGGAATTCGAACCCGCTATCCCAGCAATCGAGCCGCCACCGGCATTGGTTGACGTACCGAATGCGGAGCGGAAATTTTGCGCATTGGACTACGACTTTTGGCCATTCTGTTATGAGTGAGAAGGGTACAAATGTGGAAGGAGGCGGTCTTGACCGGTTTTGCCAATTGATTTCCAGTAGTAGACGTATTCATATGTACCGCATTCTGTAACATGAACTCTACATTTCATCACATAGTGTAGGATATGTGTTTCGTTTAGTTTCTTGTGACTTGCTCTAACTTTAGTCCTTCAGAAACCAATAACTGCGTATTAGTGCATTTGTTTTAAAGTGGAGTCTTCTGGGTTGTAACATCGTGTATAAGGAGAACGATATTTCCTGTGTTTCGGTACAATCTAATGCCTAGTTCATGTTACCGGGTTGATATAGGTGCAAGTAGTTGTTGCAGTGTTATTTTACTCTCTCACAATGCATGACATTACACTTCATAGAACATTATACAGTGTGTTTTGTAGACCACGCACCGTGACGAGTGCTCTTGTGTTACGGCTCAGCCTGTCCTTGACGGGGAAAGTGTCCTTCCTTTCCGGCTTAGTCCGCGCGCGTATAAAGAGAAAAGACACCCAATGTATATTGTACAAACGTTGAGACGGCAAAGCGAATCTGAAGCTTTAACGCAAACCCGCGTCATTTAACAGCTCCAGCAGGATTGCATAGGAGGAACATTATTGTATTCCTTAATGTTTGTTTGCTTTCGCCTATTTATTTTTAAATTAGCTTCAGCGCATTTACTCAATAGACTATTGGTTATATATAAAGCTCAGGATTTCAACTGATTTATTATTTGCAGTGCTATTCTTAACCTAGCGTAACGCAGGGCACATTAGCAAGGTCTTCAACGATTGGCACTTGCTAATATTACTACCGTAGCGTCTTCTGTTGCTGTTGGCACTTCGAGCGGTTCGTTCGCCCACACTACGAAAAGTCACGCCGCCATCACGTACCCTGTGGGCCCAGTGCCTTGAGACTGGGGGGAGGGTTCAGTTAGTGGTAATGTTTTAATAGGGGCGGCATCTGAACAAAGCATACCATATTACTTCGAATTTAAAATGCCCTGTAATGTAAGACGCACAGCACTTTTAAAAAGCGATTTTTATAAAAAAAAATTTTGCAAGCAAGTGCATTTCATTGTTCGTAAAATCTGCTGGTCTTTTAGCCAGGGCTGTGCAGTCGGTACACAAAACTCCCGACTCCGACTCCGACTCCTTCATAAAAGCTCAATATGCATTAATAACCGTAAACCTATAAGACATTTCATCGCCACCACGTGAATCATCAGGCTGCTGTTTAGACTTATAACCTATATTTAAGTATAAGCGTAATGGTTACTGTAGCTATCAGGGCACTGGAGTTGGAGTGTCTAGTTAAGATTTTAGACTGAAGTCGGAGTTGGAGTCGGTACATTTTCACCGACTCCGACTCCACGACTCCGACTCCGACTCTGACTCCACAGCTCTGCTTTTAGCGAGGTCACTTGTTCTCTTTGGGGGAACTGATGTTTTTAGGCTTTCGAAGGGTGAAAAATGTTACCTTGAATTTAAGACGTACCGTAATTTTCAGTTCGGAGTAATGTGAAAAAAAGGGCGCGTCTTAAATTCGAAGTAATGCGCTGTGTGTGTGTGTGTGTGTGCGTGCGTGCGTATGTGCGCGTGTGTGTGTGCGCGTGCGTGTGTGTGTGTGCGTGCGCGCGCGCGCGCGCGCGCGCGTGTGTATTTATTTATTGGCTGTTGTGATTAGCGTGTTTAGGATGAAAGCACGCCATATTGATTTCAGAATATTAATATATGCCTACAGGCATAAGGAACACATGACTTTTCAAGAAACATTGAAGTGGCCAGCTGTAAAGCCATTCAAAAATGAATTTTAAAACCATTGGAATCACAGCAGATATGATGGCTTAAGCCGTGCTTTTGAAGACGAAGGCGACGTGGATGATGTGGTGGTGGTGGTGGTGGTGGTGGTGGTGGTGGTGGTGGTGGTGGTGGTGGCGGTGGCGGCGGCGGCGGCGGTTGCGGCGGCGGCGACGAAGACGACGACGACCATCATCATCATCGTTGTCATCCGTATCTCGGGTTCAGATTTCCTTGTTATTTGCAAGACGTACGAAAAATACAAGGCTAATGGGAAGGTTTTTACGCGTTCTTCGTGTTTGTTTTGTGTAAGACCACGAAACAAATGCGTGACTTCAGGCTTCCGCCGCGATGTCGATGAGATCTGCCCTCTTCTGGGATATTATGCAGCGTTGAGTGGTGATTAGGTACCGACGTTTCGGGACAACGTATCGGTTCCATCTTCACGGGCCAAGAAGTGGCGAGGGCTGACAATTATGAAGCTTCTTAAGCCACCCAGTACTTCCTTTTAGACCCGGACATCTTTTTCTGTTGCTCTGTGCTTCGAGATGTTAAATAAGCCGGGTATATAATTTATTACTTCATCGCATTTGCAGGAACTTTCGAAGAAGCGTGCAACATCATGCGTAGTTGCGGAGTAAGAGATTGATGTGTGTAATAACTGGACAGTGCCGATCCCAGTGGCCGCGCGGTCTAAGGCGTAGGTCTGCGGCCGAGCGCTTGCTGGGATCGTGGGTTCGAATCCCACCGGGGGCATGGATGTTTGTCTCTTGTGAGTGTTTGTGTTGTCAGGTAGAGGTCTCTGCGACGGGCCGATCCCTCGTCCAGAGGGGTCCTACCGAATGTGGTGTGTGCTTGAGTGTGATCAAGTGAAAAACAAAAAAACACCCTCTACACCTATTGTGAACAAGTAGGTAGAAGAGGGAAGGACTACGAATAACTGGACAGAGCCAAGTGTAGGGTGCAAAGTCGTAGTCTCTGACGACAGCGTTGAATTCAAGTTGGTTAACTTCTTGAAACAAGGACGCTCTTGTTTATGTGGATTTGCAAGCCGTAGGTTGTTGCTGTTGCTGTTACGACAGTGCGAATGTAAAGTGCTGAGCTGTTTGTGGCGACGGTTCTACCACAAGCAGACGTCGGCTGACGAGCAGAGTACGTAGGGAAAGGAAAAAAAAAACGAGGTGAGCGACATGTCTGAGATACTTTCAATTGCGCGTGGATCACCTAGCTGCTGTTAGTCACGTTTCTTTCGTTTGTTGTCTTCGTGCGGTCAGCAATGGTTTGGGGTCCAAAGGGTTATGAACTTGTTGGTTCTGAGCCGGTGCTGCGTTTTACACAGGCAAAAAAAAAAGTAAAGCAATCCCATAACAGGCCTGGACAGGCCCTTAGGCTTCCAAGAGACTGAGGCTCCCAGATTTCAAAACAATCGACACATGAAGGTGGTAAGGTTCTCAGCCCTACGCACCGGCCGCCTTTATCCCCCCAGGAAATATTCCTGGCACTCATTTTTGTCAGAGGCTGAGTCGACCACAGGGCCCTAGTGCGGCCGGAAGGATTATGTCAATGAAAAATTCCAATGACACCGTCGGGAATCGAACTCGGAACCTTCCAGCATGTAGCGCAGTGCCTCAAGTTTTGTACAGCTGCTTACACATAATAATACTGCACAGAGCGTAGATTACGTTTGTTTAATTACAGTCGAGCCCGGTTATAACGACACCTCGTTTATACAGTCAGATAGTCTGTGGTACCAATTAATTCCTCACTGTTAACCGTAACTTTATACTCGTTGGTTATAATAACACTCCTTTATAACGACACAAAATATTCAGTCCCTTTCGTGATACTATATTCGAGTTAAACTGTATTTATGATGTAAACACAGGCATTTGATTACTTCGTAATATTCGGGGTTCGAAGGACGGTGACTGAGAAAATCATTATTTTCTGGCATGTGACGCCGTGTAGTTTCTTACATGTTATTAGAGTTTCGAGAAGCCTGCTGCTTCTGTCTTCAGAGTACCAGAGCCTGTTTATGTCGACATAGTTTATTTAACCTTTCAAAGCCCAGCGGTAACTTTACGTACGACCAGGTTTAACATTAAAAAATTCTACGTGGTGCCCACATTGCGTTTATGTGTTTTGTGTGGATCTCAGAACAAACAGCAACTTTTGCCTTATAACACATTAAGAGACTGGTTTTTATAGCCGAAGTGGAGAGTGTTTACAGCGCGGTACGCACTGAGTCCTTATATAAAACAGATACGCTTCGTCTTTAAAGGCTTAAACAGTACTGTTGTCAGGTTGTCACATTTTCGGTCCGTTTCCTCTCTACTTTCCAGTAGCTCATGAATGTGTTCTTTCGCGTTTGTGACAGACATATTCATTCACAGATACCGTACATTCTAGGGAAAGCAGCAGAATTATATGCAAAGCAATCAGTAAGTGTCCAAACAGATATTATTTCGTTGATATGGTCAGTTCGCGTTTTGAAGGAATTTCCTTTAGTATAGATGATTGTGTATGGATTTTCGGTCTATGTTATCGGAACTGGAGAAGTATTCCACTGAACACGTGGTTCCTTTTTATTAAAGACCCGTTTTATAAAAGGTTCTTATTGTAACCAAAATGCAATCAGAAGCCAATGAATTTTTTGGGGGGGGGGGGTGTCTGCAATGTAGGAGAATTACTCTTCATACCTGTTGGCTGAAATCCGTGTTAAAGTTATAAGGTAATGATCGATAAATCCTTTTAGAATTAACAATGCAGACAGAAAGCACGAGTCAGAGAGGACTGGCATTTTATATTTATTATTTGCATGAGCTTGAATATTTCCAACAATGTCTAGGGAAGTTTCCGTTAGCGCACGCGCGCGCGCACACACACACACACACACACACACACACACACACACACACACACACNCACACACACACACACACACACACACACACACACACACACACACACACACACACACACAGGTAGCTCTTTTTGTATACTACTCAAACCGTTCATTGTCTTAAGTACAGAATATCACAAACCAACTACGTGCACACTTTATTATGCATTAAAATATTAGAATTACACTCCAACATGTTTCGAACCGTCATCCGGTTCATCTTCAGGGAGAGACACAATTTCACAAATCACACACACATCCAACAGTATGATCACAAGATTTGGTTACAGTTGTTTGTAATACACCAGTTAGGTTGATAAAATGTCGATAAAACTTTAAAAGGAGGTGCGCTGATGTCCGTCGATATCAACTTAACTGGTGTATTACAGACAACTGTAACCAAATACTGTGATCATACTGTTGGATGTGTGTGTGATTTGTGAAATTGTGTCTCTCCCTGAAGATGAACCGAATGACGGTTCGAAACATGTAGGAGTGTAATTCGAACATTTTAGTGGATAATAAAGTGTGCATGTGGTTGGTTTGTGATATTCTGTATAAGTCTATTATGAAACCGTACACTGTAAGAACTCCGTGAAACTGTATGCCTGTATGACGTTCTGGGTAAGGGAAAAGTTTCAGTAGTTCCTATGCTTAACGTTTTAAAGCCTAGCGGTAACTTTACGTACCACCAGGTTTAACATTAAAAAATTCTACGTGGTGGCCACATTGCGTTTATGTGTTTTGTGCGGATCTCAGAACAAACAGCAACTTTTGCCTTATAAAACATTAAGAGACTGATTTTTATAACCGAAGTGGAGAGTGTTTACATCGCGGTACGCACTGAGTCCTTATATAAAACAGATACGCTTCGTCTTTAAAGGGTTAAACACCATGCTATATAGACATATGGGGTGTGGAGGTAAGGCTACACGCATTTTTAACCTCAGCTCCAGCTCAAAATGAGCGGTCAGATACTTCGGCCGTTTTGCGTCCAGGTAAAGACACTGCAGTAACAGTTCCGAAGAAGCTGCTGTGTGCATCTTAGAGCCAACATATGACTATGTTTGTGTAGAGAGGAATCTGCATCGGCTGGGAATGGGACCATCAGCGCATAAGCACTTGACACGTGTGACTGAAATATCTTGGCTCACAGACTCTTTGTTTGAATAACGTAACGTGTGTGAGAAATGCACTTTGCTGTAGACAGTGACAGCGGATTTCGTAACAAACAACAGCGTAAGATGGCGAAATGAGTAGTACATACAACATTACGGGGTCTAGGATCAACGTGTCGAGGGGGGGGGGGGCGGTACCTTTAGTAGCATCTGGACAGTTTCACCTGCCTGTCTGGGGTTTGTGCCCCGGCTGGGGTGAATCATTTTCCCAAATCGCATTATTTCCATCCTTATAGGCTTATAGCAGCACGGATTATCGTCCATTAATATTGGCTCTGGCGTCTCAGCGTGTTTTCGCTCACATATGTTCAAACTATGACGTCACACATGTGACGTGGTTTGGCGTGGGCCCACCAATGTCCGCTCTCGATTACTCTCGCACTTTCTCATATTCGATCCGTGTTTCTTTGTCACTCCCTCCCGTCATCTTTCTTCGTCAGTTTCCTCTGTGTGTGACGCATGTTGTGCTGTTTATGCCTGCAGACATTCTAGGCTGTCTTCGCTGATTGCAGTCAGGTGGCTGGATGAACGGTCCAACTTCCATCCTACGAGATTCCTCAAACATATAAGAAGCATTTGTGCCCAGGGTAACCCAGATGTGTTTATTTATCTAGTCATGTTTATTTAACGACTCTGTCAGTTGCTTGGAGTATGGCGTCGATGATAGTGAAACAGTGCACTGAAAAAGCTGTTGAAGGAGTCTGTCGCAAGACCTGACTTCAGATACTATCCTGGAATTCTGCAAAGACCACGGAATTACTCAAAAACCTTTGCGTTTGGTAACCAACTTCCAGGACGACATTTAGACCTTGGACGTGTATTTTTATGTTATGTACCAGTTTTGGTGCTTGGTACCCTGTTGTGTTGTCTACATTAACATGTAGTACGTCTGCGCCGTCAAGGTGGTGTTTGACATACACGAGTTGTATTTGTTACGTACGGAAGGCCTACCAATCCTTGTACGGGTGTTATATACGAGAAACTTATAAAAACACGTTTATTTCTCTGTAAATTTTGACTACACTGTGTCGTTAAGACCAAAAAATTAATTGATTAATTCTTTCTGTGGCGCAACAGTCCCCACTCGGGCCTAGTCCGCCTCATTGTTGAGGTTTATAGATCACACACAATTAGACACACGCACGCACGCGCACGCACACACACACACACCCCCGGTGGGACTCCTCTGAACGAGCGATTAGCCCGTCGCAGAGACCTCTACTTACACAACACACAACACTCAGAAGAGACGAACATCCGTGCCCTCAGCGGGATTCGAACCCGCAGTCCCAAAATTCAAGCTGCTGCGGGCATACGCCGTAGACCGGATGGCCACCGGTATCGGCAATTAATTAATTGGTTTATAAGTTATGTACTTAATTAAACCGCGGTACAGGTAGTTCAGAGTACATAGCTTCCGATAATGTGTTGACAGAACTGGAAATCATATGGATAGGCATTGTCGTGGCGTACTTTAAGGTACCTGTTTCTGAATTTACCTGAAGGGGCTCCTGAAAATCACGGAGGAAAGTCTGTCAGGATAGTAGTCGATGTACCAGCCGAGAACTGAGCCAAGCACCTCCATGTACACGTCAGAAGGCAAGTGACTAAAACCCGTTCCATTTTTGGTGTTAATTAATTCCAACTAATTCTTTCCATGTTTGGTATTACAGAATGACCTGCAGGATGATTACCGTAACGATCCATTCGTGTAGGAGGAAATTACAATGTAAATAAATACGACGCACGACATGTATACGGGAACTTTATCAGATTCAGCATTACTGCAGAGCATGAATATGAAATTGCTTTAACCCTTTAAAGACGAAGCGTATCTGTTTTATATAAGGACTCAGTGCGTACCGCGCTGTAAACACTCTCCACTTCGGTTGTAAAAACCAGTCTCTTAATGTTTTATAAGACAAAAGTTGCTGTTTGTTCTGAGATCCGTACAAAACACATAAACGCAATGTGGGCACCACGTAGAATTTTTTAATGTTAAACCTGGTGATATGTAAAGTTACCGCTAGGCTTTAAAAGGCTAAATTTCCCAAAAGTGTTTGATAAATAATGACGTTGATCCCCTCTCCCCAATACGAGGTATTTCTGTCCGTTTAGTAGTTCCGAAGGTGGACGGACAGTTATGTCCTGTCCGTTAGGTGTCCGGTTTATGAACTCCTTAACTGAGAATGAATATAATTCATAAGCGAGTGGTGTCCACCGCAGGACTGTGTGTCGCATCTTCGTGTGGTTTTATTCTGAGAACTGCGGACCTCGCAGAGAAATACGATAACAGCGCGGGTAAAGAATACCGTAGAGAGTAGCTCTATTTGTAGTAAGGATAATCGCATTGCAAAGTGTTGCGTATCGAATGGCTCTGGTGTGGTTTGTACGTCAGTGTTAGCGTAACCAGAATATTTGTGTTTGGTTTAGCAATTGATGTAATCTGTTACTAGGAGACGGAGGTTTGAAATGCGACAAGATTCAACTGCTTCAAATGCAGCACTGTTTGTTCAGAGTTTCAAGAAACTCTGTTTATTTCTACCATATTGACATTCTTTTCGTAGTCCTTACCTCTTCTACCTACTCATAGTAGGTGTCAAGGGTTTTTGCTTTCACTTGATCACACTCAGACACACACGACAGTTCGTAGGACTCCTCTGGACGAGGGATCGGCCCGTCGCAGAGACCTCTACCTGACAACACAAACACTGTACAAGAGACAAACATCCATGTCCCGGTGGGATTCGAACCCACGATCCCAGCAAGCACTCGGTCGCAGATCTACGCCTTAGACCGCGCGGCCACTGGAATCGGCCCATATTGACATTACTGACCCTATAAGGAACAGACAGACTTACACCCAGATATTTCAGCTTCATTAACAGTTTTAGCAAGTAGTAATAGCATTTAGTCCTTTGAAACATGAATTTCATAAAGGCAGTGTACGGAAAGTCAGTAAATTGTACCTGTCAACTGCAAGGATCCACCACTTAATGCCGTTTTTGAGAATATCGCTGTTTGTTATGAGAATTAAACACACAATACACTCTGTCTGAAAATTTAAAGTTTATTTTAATTTTAACGCTTTCGCACTGTGTTTTAAACTTTTAGACACGAAAATCAGCCGTAGTTACATTTGAAGATTCATTCCGTACCGCGCAGTAAACACTCCACTTTAGTTATAAAATCCAGTCAGTTAAAACTGTGTAGGGAAATTATCGCTGTTTGTTCTGAGATCCACACAAAACACATAAATACACTCTGTGGACAAAACGTAGAATTTTTTAGTGGTAAACGTGGTTGTACTTCATGTAATCACTAGGCAATAAATGGTTAAATAACGTACAAATAAGTCAGATTATTGCTTATACAACGCTCCGTTGCGGTGATATCGGAATTCTGCCTTTGACACAATAGTCGCAATCAGCCTCACAGTGAATTAGTAGGTCATTAAACTATAGATGTAATTACAAAGAGGTTACGGTGAAGGGGGAAGAGAGCATACTGCGATGTCGTAAGATGGATTCCATCCTCATTATGCTTGTGTTTAATGAAATCTGGGTGGTTGATTGCAAGTTCGTGTGGGTGATGGCTATTTGTATCCAGTCAACAGCGAACAGTGTAACTTGGAGACTCAGCAGTTAATTGTGCTGGCACATCGCGAAGTTCCCATTGTTCGCCCTCGGGTTCTTTTATTGCTACATAAGTCTGCTTACCTGACCGGCGGGATCGCTGGACCAGGTTGCAATAAAGGATGATTTGCTGTGCCATGTTTTCGCTTGATTATTGGCCGGGGAAGGGAGACATCGCGAAATGTTGATGTTGTAGCTGTCTGAAAACAGCAAATGTCTTTGTTCGCTGTGTGTTCCTGCACGGCTGCACCATTATCCCTGTTATTACTTTCAAAGTTATCTTCAGATGTTACTGTATTACTTTTGTATAACCTCACTAGTTGATACGGAGTATTGTCTCATCTATCCGCACATATGTAGGCGTCTCCAATACACAGTACTTCAGGGATCCATTACGAACTCGCCTACATCTGAACTTACCGACTTTACATCTTTTTATGTCTTTTTACTATGTACATACGGGGGGGTACGCGGGTTCGATTCCCGATGGTGTCATTGGAATATTTCATTGACATAATCTTTCCGGTCGCACTATGGCCCTGGGGTCGACGCAGTCTCTAACAGAAATGAGTACCAGGAATATTTCCTGGGGGGGGGGGGGGGGGGGGTAAACGCGGCCGGTGTGTAGGGCTGACAACCTTACCACCTTCATGTGCCGATTGTCTAGAAATCTGGGAGCCTCGACCTCCTGGAACCCGCAGGGCCTGTACAGGCCTGTAATGGGACTGCTTTACCTTTACTATGTATATACATTACTGTTTCTGTTTTGTGAAATGATATGAATCCCTGATGATGACCCCATGAGGGATCGAAACATGTTGGATTGATTAACAAGATACTGCAATATAGAATATATGAAAACATAGAGTGCTTTTTGCTGGATTTGATTATCGACAGTGCATGGTATGATAAATATCAAACAGAACGAGGCGGAGTAATTAAGCAATTTACAGAGTGAAAAGAATTCAGAGCATTTGGTCGTCACGTTGCTGCCATGTGTTCAGATTGAATCACATCGGCCTGTTTCTGTCAGAACTCGTTAAAATGTAAATTAATTGCAGTGCAACTGACACGTCTTGCTTGTGAGATAAATACACGAATACGAGCAAATACAAGTGACGGAGTTCTTGAGAGGTTACCAGTGTCACAGCCTACTCAAGAACTTACCGCCTTTGAGGTAACCCAGAATTTCGGCACTCCGTGTTCACAAGAACTGATCCCTATCCTGCGCAGAGTAATCCATTTTTACAGCTTCACAACTAATTTTATTCGCATTCTTCCATCTGTACGTAGTTAACCCTTCAGGTTTTCCTAATGAAATAGTATATTACATGCCACACTCTTGATTTGGTTACCTAATGAAATAGTATATTACATGTCACACTCTTGATTTGGTTACCTAATGAAATAGTATATTACATGTCACACTCTTGATTTGGTTACCCTAATATTTGGTGAGAACCGATCCCAGTGGCCGCGCGGTCAAAGACGTGTCTGCGGCTGTTCGCTTGCTGACATTGTGGGTTCGAATCCCGCCAGGGGCATGGATGTCTGTATCTTGTGAGTGTTGTGTGTTGTCAGACAGAGATCTCTGCGACGGGCTGATCACTCGTCCAGGGGAGTCCTACCGAGTATGGTGTGTCTGAGTGTGAGCGTGAAGCCTGCATAATGAGGAGGCCCGAGCCCACTAGGTGGCTGTTGCGCCATTAAAAAAAAGTATATTTAATCAGAAATACAAATTATGAAACTCCCTGTATGTACGTATGTATGGATGTGTATATATAAAGTTTGTATATGTGTATAACGTTTTGTGTTCACATATGTACGTGTAGTCCTTGGAACTGAAATTCTGTCATTATTCTGACCCCAACAGGTCGTTGTTATAGTCACGTGGCTTCGTTTGCAGTACACAGTTTGTAAATTTCAAGTGCTAAATACAGCGCACGCCAAACAGGTTTATCCGTCGCCTTGCAAGACACACTTAACTTACCCGTATAAACATATGAACATACAGTCAGAATTAACCGTTACGCGTGTTAATGGCTTTATACTTTATGTTACTTAACGGTAACTAAGCCTTGTATTTGTCTAGCAGTTTTTTCTTCGGACAAAGAAGCTGGGATAGCTCAGTAGAGACGTGTCTGCGTGTTACGCTCCTGGAATTCGATTTCCGACACGTGCACAGATGATACCTCCACACAGCGGCCTTCAGAGTGGCTACGCAGTCCACCTAGAGTCTTACTCTGTGCTTACTGGGGTAAAGCGGCCTGGGAGTGGAGCTGATCGCATTAACTTAACCCTTTAAAGCCTAGCGGTAACTTTACGTACCACCAGGTTTAACATTAAAAAATTCTACGTGGTGCCCACATTGCGTTTATGTGTTTTGTACGGATCTCAGAACAAACAGCAACTTTTGCCTTATAAAACATTAAGAGACTGGTTTTTATAACCGAAGTGGAGAGTGTTTACAGCGCGGTACGCACTGAGTCCTTATATAAAACAGATACGCCTCGCCTTTAAAAGGTTAATCTGGTGATGGGATTAATACATTGAGCTTTATTTGCGGTTCCCCGTATACCTTTATGGTGTGGTGCTTATTTAAGCGGGGGGGGGCACTGCTTTACCTTCTGCATTGTTTACACAGAAATAAACTGTGCTGCTGGCAACTTACAGCTTGCTTCAAAACACGTAGACGGAAATCGAACATCGTCTGTATATTTGTTACGCCACCAGGGGTGTACCCGCTTTGAAAACTTCTAAAGTAGGCAGTAGTCAGGAAAACCCCGTAAGAAATTTGTTACGCCACCAGGGGTGTACCCGCTTTGAAATCTTCTAAAGTAGGCAGTAGTCAGGAAAACCCCGTAAGAATTTTCTTTTGTAATGGGCCAAACCGAAAGTATGTATAAGGAATAGATTTCAAGATATAATTTTTTATTCATATCATCTGGACTTTCTGTATATGTTTAGTTTTGGAATGAGCTGAAATAATACTCACACAAGGAAAATTCTGGATCCTTCTCGCATTAAAGTTGATTTCATGACATAATATATATGTTTCGTTTAAAAACAATCTTCCCACTAGGTACCGATCCCACAGTTGTAATTAATATGTTTATGAACGAACTTAATTAACTGGCTGGTTGTTCTAAAATAGTCCCTTGCGTGTGTAAGTCTTCTAATTTTTTTCCCCTCGTTGTGGCTGTGTATAAATAACCTGTAGTCCATAAGCAGAACAGCAACTACGTCCCCTGCTGTTTCAGATCTCACACTGACACATACTGTTGCGTGTCACAGCCAAACAACTGTCTTCTATCACAACTTAAGGGTTCGGCGTAATTGGTGGGTGACATCTTACAGTGGTGGAGAAATGTCTTTATGGTGTGCATAGCGTACTGATTTAGTGTTCATGCGTTTATGTTCTGTGCAGTCTCTTTAAAGTTCACCTTAGAACAGGCCACGAAAGCCCAGAGGGGTGGGCGGGGGGCGGGGGGGAAGTAGAGGTATAGCTATATTTTTTCTTTAACTTCGGTGCTACATTGGGGTGGGTGGTGCAGTCACTTTCTGCAGATCTGATAGTCCTAACTTAACCCAATTATTTTCTACACATGAGTAAAATAAATGTCGGGTTTGACATTTTATTTCTGTGGTGGTGGGGGGGGGGGGGCGCAGAAAGAACATCACTTTGTAACGAGGTTCCCTGGTTTCGCCCGCACGTCCATCTCATGGGCGTAGCATGAAAATAATGAAGACGTCAGAATGGTGAGGTTTGATGACGTTGAAAGGTAACAAACATCTAAATTACATGCAAAAATTCAGTTCTGACCTCATGGAAAACATACTCCATCTGCATTAGAAAGATCAATCGATTAAAGACGTATACCGAAATAATCGCTGTTTATTGTGTAATTGTACCTATCAGACAAATGCACTGTGTGGGAAAAGCTTAAAGTGTTAGATGTTATGCTGGCGGCACATGTATTTAGCACTGGGACTTAAACGGTTAATTTAATGTTACGATATCATATTCTACATAAATACAGCCTAACTCGGTTATAACGTCATGAAAGGGACTGAATATTTTAGTGTCGTTATAAACGAGTGTTGTTATAACCGAGGAGTATAATGTTACGGTTACCAGTGAGGAATTAATTGGTATCACAGAATATCTGACGTTATAGACGAGGTGTCGCAAAAACTGATGTCGTTATAACCGGTTCTTCTGTAGTTAGGAATACATTTGATGAACTTGATACATTAAAACGACAATATATCGTACACAAACAAGGAACCAACCTTGCAGCGGGCAACGAGTATTACTTCGTGATTGTGCTATGTTTTTCGACTCACAGTACTGTAGTATATTCACTCGATATTCGAAGCTGAGTAGAGACGTGAAGGGTTTAAGGCAGTAAAGTTCTGTGCCAGAAATACAGTAGCTGTCACGAATCTGCGAGCTTGGCCTTGGCGTATCTGTGCCTGAAGTAGAAGGGTATGGGGTGAGAGATCGGTCGGTTACTGCAACACACCTGCAGGTGTGAGTTGAAAAGCCTGCGTTTCTAATGCTAGTAAGCGAAGTGCTTGTAGTGATGTTTTCAGGTAAGACAGTATTTATGTTATCTGAAACTGCGTTTGGTGAAGGTCAGGTTAGCAGATTCGTGCCTGCTGTAGTAAGTTTTGCTATAAACAACATTTGAACTTCCAACACGTACTTCGTGTTTTGCATTACCAGTGGAAGCCAGTGAAGTAGTCTGTTTAACCGTTTAAAGACGAAGCGTATCTGTTTTATATAAGGACTCAGTGCGTACCGCGCTGTAAACACTCTCCACTTCGGTTATAAAAACCAATCTGTTGATGTTTTATAAGGCAAAAGTTGCTGTTTGTTCTGAGATCCGTACAAAGCACATAAACGCAATGTGGGCACCACGCAGAATTTTTTAATGTTTAACCTGGTAGTACGTAAAGTTACCGCTACGCCTTAAAAGGTTAAGAGTTCGCTGGGTGGGTTACTGTTAGTGTTAGTTAAGAAACTTATAAGGGAAAACCGTGCTGCAAGATTTAACGCTTTAAATACGAAAATTAACCTGGATATATTTACATACTGACTCCATGCCGCGCAGTAAACACTCCATCTCGGTTTTGCCAAGACAGTCCATATACGTATAACGTAACACTGAGGCGCGTTCGCGTAACCACTTTTGCCGTGGAAAAGAAAGAAGTATTGCATATTCTTAGTGTGCGTCTGTAGCCTTAGTTATCCGGCATGCAAAGCGCATGCGCCGTATTATGTTGTCTTGTGGCCTTGCCGGCTGTACCATACTTTTCCACATTATCTAAAAAAAAGGCATGATTTTTGGAAATGCGTTATTGAATATAAAATGTCTTTTGATTTTCTGTAAAACTTCTATCTGAAATATTTCTCATTCTGACAAGAATTCGGCGAGATACTATTATAAATGTACATAAGTCTTCATGTAAAATAACTGTTATTCTTGTCAGATTTTAATGAAACTTAAATTTTCTCGACAGATTTTCGAATGATAATCAAATATCAAATTCCATGGAAGTCCGTTCTGTGGGAGCCGAGTTGTTCCATGCGGACGGACAGACATGACAAAGCCAGTGGTCCCTTTTCGCAATTTTGCGAACACGACTAAAAGCCAGCCAGTTAATGCTGTGTAGGGAAATAATCGCTGTTTGTTATGAGATCCACACAAAACACATAAATACACTGTGTGGGCAGAACGTAGATTTAAAGATTCAGTCCGTACCGCGCAGTAAACACACCTCGTGTCGGTTATAAAAACCAGTCACTTAATGCTGTATAGGGAAATAATCGCTGTTTGTTCCGAGATCCACACAGAACACATAAATACACTGCGTGGGCAGAACGTATATTTAAAGACCCAGCCCGTACCGCGCAGTAAACACACTCCGTCTCGGTTATAAAAACCAGTCAGTTAATGCTGTATAGGGAAATAATCGCTGTTTTTATGAGATCCACACAAAACACATAAATACACTGTGTGGGCAGAACGTAGAATTTTTTAATGTTTAACGCGTAGTAACCTTTAGACGTCAAAGGGTTAAAGTCTTCTGGGATGTTACGCTTCGTCGATTGGTAAATAGTCCCGAAAGACAATTACCGCGCACTTTTCTTAGACTGCTTGACCTTGACGAAGGCTGTACGCTTCAAAACTTCAGTAGCTATCGGTAGCTATTTACCATCTGACACGTCATAATTTTCAGTAACATCCTGGGAGTCTTGAATCTTCATGGACATCGCTTTGAAAAATCTGACACCTCGCGAACCGATATTTTGCTGTTGCTTAGTACTGTGTTTATGGTGGACTGTGGTATAAAGTACGAGAGACCGAAAGTAAACGTTGCGTAGTGTAACGAAAGCCTGTGCAGATGGGGAGTCCTCAGCTTATGTTCTGTGTGAGTGTGAAGCTTTGGCGACACTCAGACATACCTAACTGGGTTCCTTCTTTTTGGGCCCTAGGGACGTCAGATGTTTAAGTCTGGGGCAGATCTGGGGCTTTATTAAAGGGACAGGGCTTTCATGACTTGAACATCAGTTTAAGAAGCACAAAGGGCCTGTGAAAGGCCTACGTGCTTCCGGACCGTAAGGGCTGGACCCATTATTCTATTCTGTAACAGACCCCCAACGATATCAGACAATGTTAACCATTTAAAGACTAAGCGTATCTGTTTTATATAAGGACTCAGTTCGTACCGCGCAGTAAACACTCTCCACTTCGGTTATAAAAACCAGTCTCTTAATGTTTTATAAGGCAAAAGTTGCTGTTTGTTCTGAGATCCGTACAAAACACATAAACGCAATGTGGGCACCACGTAGAATTTTTTTATGTTAAACCTGGTGGCATGTAAAGTTACCGCTAGGCTTTCAAAGTTTAACCTTTAAAGACGAAGCGTATCTGTTTTGTATAAGGACTCAGTTCGTACCGCGCTGTAAACACTCTCCACTTCGGTTATAAAAACCAGTCTCTTAATGTTTTATAAGGCAAAAGTTGCTGTTTGTTCTGAGATCCGTACAAAACACATAAACGCAATGTGGGCACCATGTAGAATTTTTTAATGTTAAACCTGGTCGTATGTAAAGTTACCGCTAGGCTTTAAAAGGTTAATCAGTGTTACAATTTTGATATCTCGAATATTTAATAAGTACAGTTTTCAGAATTCTAACCTTTTAATCCCTATACCATCCCAATGGTGGCTTAATTTTAAAGCCGAAACATGTAGCCGGTTTTGTTCCAAATGCATAGTTGTGTTTGACGGACAAATATTGGTTTTGTTGGTACTCTAACACAGCGGGAGGAATCACTATAAAGTTGAAAAAATGATTATTTTTTAATATTCTGGACGGATTTTTGTGATTTGTCTCAGCTGTCTGGTTGTGTCAGTGTTTAGCTTCAAAAGCATTACTCGACCGTCTGGACGTGACATTGCTGTAAGCTTGGATTGGAGTAGTTTTAGATGTTACGTAGTCAATACGTGAGGAGAAGCAGATCCCCATACGGCACTTTTCTGAAGTTCAAATATAAATAGCAAATGAACTACAGAAAGATAAGCACAATGTTACTTTATAGCAAATCCAGCACCTTGGGTCAGTGAAAGGCCAGGATATGTTCTTCTTTTGAATATTTACTTTTACCCAACGACGGTTCCGAGCACTTTATGCTTTTAACCTACACTTGTTTTGATCATGCAAAAATTGACCTTATTTAAGCGGTCCAGCTTACGTGCTGTTGCAGGCTATTGAATAGTTTCACAATGCAAGTTAATGAACAGCGTGTTCGAACGCTCGTAGCCCTGAATGAACGGAGCAGTGTGAACTGCTGTCCTAATCTGACATGAAGTACAGTGTGTTGTAGTCTACTGCGTGAGGGCTGTATACTAATTACAGTGTTTAGAACAGGACACAGATGATGCGTTATGGTGTAGTTAGACGTAGATGGGAAAATAACATTGTAAGGCGTGTTGCAGAACTAGGCAGTGAAGATGTGGATTGGCTTCCATTGTCTGAAGTTAGAGCCGAGTGGCTTACTTTCATGAACATAATGGTGACGTTTCTGGTTGCCTAAATGTAGGGAATTTCTTAACCGGCTGAGTAACTAGAAGCTTTTTACTTGCAGTAGATTATTTAAGTTTGCACGTTCAACTGAATAGGGTACATAGCGTTGCAAAGTATGGTGGTTGTTTGCCCAGACTGAGGAAAAGCGCGAACATCTGCTATGATTGTCGGCGTCCGGAACAGAATTCGAAGACGTAACGTCCCGGATAAGAAACACTGAAGGACAGCATTCACTGGTGCATCGTGGAACTGGTTGGGTTGGTTAATGAAGGGTTGATGGGTAAGTTGTTTAATTGGTTGCTTGTTTGGCTGATTGGTTAGCTGATTGATGAGTAAGTCGATTGGGTTGTTGTCTGGTTAATTGGTTGGATCGTTGTTTCATTAGTAAGTTGTTCGGTTGGTTAATTGGTAAGTTCGCTTGATTAACTGATCGATTAGTTTGTTAATCAGTAAGTTTTTCTGTTGGTTAGTTAGTTGGTTGATTAGTAAGTTGTTTCGTAGTCCTTCCCTCTTCTACCTACTCACAGTAGGTGTCGAGGTTGTTTATTTTCACTTGATCACACTCAGACAGACACCACAGTCGGTAGGACTCCTCTGGACGAGGGACTGGCCCGAAGTTGTTCGGTTGGTTTTTTCTCTAATTAGCCAGTCGGTTGATTAGTCAGCTAGCTAGCCAATTACAACCGACATGTTCGTACCCCTCAGTTACGTAGCCAAACACAGGGTACTGAATGTTGTGGTTCAGGAGGCAGTAGTAAAAAGGTAAAGGTTCACCCTATAACAGGCCCTGAGGGCCCAAGGGGGGGGAGTAGAGGTATAGCTCCACCCGTTCGTGAGCCTCGGCACGAGGAGGGGATGGGGTGGCTAGCCCCACGCCCCGGCCGCTTTACCCCCGGGAGACCCGGTACCCATTGTACAGGAGGCTGGGTGGGCCCCAGGGCCGGTCTGGACGGCTGCGGAAAATCTCGCCTCTACCGGGATTCGACCCCCGGACCGTCCGGCCCGTAGCGAGTCGCTATACCGACTGAGCTATCCCGGCCCACAGGAGGGAGTAGTCTTGATCAATAAATACCGTCACCACAGCATTCTTACTTCGTGTTCGGAAGCTTCTGGTTTCAGATCCCCTCTCGCGGACCGCCTATCCTGAGTAACGGTTTTCGTGGTTTTCTTCAGTACTTCAGTCTAAGTGATAATATAGTACCTCACATTATGCCATGACCAGTTCCTTCCTATTAAAGTGGGCATGAACGCGTGGACTGGGGTCATCTGGCTCACGACAGGGACAAATGGCGGTTCCCATAAAATGGGAGATTTTCTTGACTAACTGAGAAACTGCTAGTTTTTCAAGAAGAATTCTGCTCCCTTTAGCGAGTGAACTGGGGTTCAATACGACATGTGGTATTGGTTCAGCTGGTACAAGAGTGCAGGCAGTTACATCTTGTTCAGTGTAGATCTCAGAATAAATGTAGATACGACGTGTGGTATTGGTTCAGCTGGTACAAGAGTGCAGACAGTTGCATCTTGTTCAGTGTAGGTGTCTGTGTAACTCTTCACGTCTCTCCGTTCCTCAGCTTCTCACGGAGGCAGGCAGGCAGGCAGGCAGGCAGTTAAGTTTTGTGTGCGAGCGACTCGGTCGGTTCAGGTCAGTCACTCAGCTGGTACCCTACATCTGAAACACGCAGAGCTAAGCCAGCCAGTATGAATGGAACATATTCAGAAGTGCCAGCCGTCACAAGAATAGAGAAGTTACTCATGAAGTTGGCTATAATTGTTATCGTGAGAAAGTGTTTTGATGTTTCATCGGTGTGTGTTCCCACTTGCTGTTGAAATGTGCAATACCTATGCAGTGATGTTTATTGGGTATTCTCCAACATTTATATCTGATGTAATAGCTCATTCTTGAATGCGTAGTTGTATGATGCACACCGTGGAGAGTGACTGGGGGCTCAGAACTGCGTTCAAAACCACAAATGTTTCGTTCAACTGACACCGTTGTCACGTATCGTACAACTTCCTTTGTGGTGCTGGTGTGCGTATTCCGTGGTTTTTTGGATTTGCTTGTTCCGTAGAGTGTTTTTGCAAATGTGAGCAAGTGTTGTTTATTCTGGTTAAATTGTTTGTGGTAAGCGGTTTGTTGGCGTCTTTTATATATCTAAAAAACTTAAATAAGGGCCCATCTGAAGTGGCCGCAAGTGTATTAACACGGATGTCACGCCTGTGTTGGCGGCTTCAGTCTGCTGAAGGGTGTGTTTTCCTATTGTGCTACGTATTTTGTAACGGGTTGTTTAAACTTCTGTGATGGAAATTTGAGAGGTCAGAACCGACATAATTACGGACCATGCTTTTCTCGGAATTAAGTAATAGGTACTCAGAGTAGTGCACCCCACCCCACCCCCAACCCCTCCCCGCTTCCCCGACCTCATATCAGTTGTATTTCACCAATGACAGAACAGCCATGCCTGCAGTGTCCTTGGGAGGTTGTGGCACGGTCATATGTGATGGCAGATGTTTGTGTTTGTGCCCAGTGCCGTGTGAACCTGGAAGTGAATTGTTGGGTTTGATCCAGCATGAAGTCTAGGTGTCACGAACATTCTATATTGGTATCCAGAGTCGAACTCAAACCCTCTGCAGTAAGGTCTGCAACGGATACATTTTATCCTACCTTGGAGAAGGTAAATATCAGTTTTTGACCTGTTTCTATGTATATTTGTGTTCTGTTTCTAAGTGTTGTTTAACCCTTGAAAGACGAAGCGTATCTGTTTTATATAAGGACTCAGTGCGTACCGCGCTGTAAACACTCTCCACTTCGGTTATAAAAACCAATCTCTTAATGTTTTATAAGGCAAAAGTTGCTGTTTGTTCTGAGATCCGTACAAAACACATAAACGCAATGTGGGCACCACGTAGAATTTTTTAATGTTAAACCTGGCGGTACGTAAAGTTACCGCTGGGCTTTAACACAGTGGAGTCGTGATGCTGTGTAGAAGTTAAGGACGTAAAAGTACATACAGTGTGTTCATAAATAGACGCAACCCATGGACGATATTTTTTGTTTTTTTTTCGTTCATTAAGTAAAAGATGGCTACGCGCTGTCATCTACAAAGAATATTCAGTGCGGAACGTTACTTAACATAATGTAACGAGTAACGTAATGTGACGAATGTGATGGTTTCAAGGGAGGTGACTGTGATTATTGCTGTCTTACGGAATGTGAAGCCGTGTAGTCTGGTAATTGGCACTGGCGAAGTATAGCACTGACTTGTAGTGTTACAGATGTCATCACACCGTATGATATAATATTTAAATGGATATAATAATTATAATAATAATAATAATAATATAAGGTAAAATTTTACCTGTCCATGCCGTGAAGACTTGTAGTGGCAATAGAGATATAGATCCATTTATTCTTAACCTCGGCACTACCTGGAGGTGAGTGGTAAATTTCGCGCCCCCCACCGCTTTACCCGTAGAAAAGCACCCTGTACCCACTGAATAGGACGCTGGTTGGGCCCCACAGCGTTTTGTAGAAGAGAAAACCCACTTGTCCGTTTGGAATTCGAACCCCTGACCGTCCAGCCCAACTGATAAATAATAATAATAATAATAATAATAATAATAATAAGGTTTCCTTGGTCTCTCACACTGAGGGAGGAACAAAGGCTGAGGGTGTTCGAGAGTAGGGTGCTGAGGAGGATATTTGGGCCTAAGAGGGACGAGGCGACAGTTGAGTGGAGAAGACTACATAACGAGGAACTTAATGACCTGTACTCATCACCAAATATTATTCGGGTAATCAAATCGATAAGAAAGAGATGGGCGGGGCATGTAGCATGTATGGGGGCAAGAGAGATGCATACAGGATTTTGGTGGGGAAACCTGAGGGAAGGCGACCACTTGGGAGACCAAGGCGTAGATGGAATGATAATATTAAAATGGATCTTGAAGTGGGATGGGGGCATGAACTTGATTGAGCTGGCTCAGAATAGGGACAGGCGGTGGGCTCTTGTGAATGCGGTAATAAACCTCCAGGTTCCATAAAATGCAGGGAATTTCTTCACTAGCTGAGAAACTGTTAGCTTCTCAAGAAGGCCTCTGCTCCATGTAGTTAGTTAGTTAGTTAGTTAGTTAGTTAGTTAGTTAAAGTAGTTACTGTGGCTTCTTTGTGTATAAATAATAGAACTGGTAAGCCGGAGATCTGTTTAAGTCTTTAAAGACGAAGCGTATGTTTTATATAAGGACTCAGTGCGTACCGCGCTGTAAACACTCTCCACTTCGGTTATAAAAACCAGTCTCTTAATGTTTTATAAGGCAAAAGTTGCTGTTTGTTCTGAGATCCGTACAAAACACATAAACGCAATGTGGGCACCACGTAGAATTTTTTAATGTTAAACCTGGTCATATGTAAAGTTACCGCTAGGCTGTAAAAGGTTAAAGGGGCGTCCACGTTACGTTCACAGGAGTCTCTGCTGTTAACGAGCGTTACCATGTCAGCATTAGCGGCACACGGCACGCAACTTGATAACCGCTGTTATGGCGTGTCCAGTTCTGTTGATGTTGCGCGCGCCGTCCAGTTAACTGTGTGCCTTTGTGGCTCGGTTGGTGCGTGAAAAAACGGTACCGCTGATTGCGTCGGAATTGGACGTCCCCTTATCCTTGACTGACGTAAGAGCATTGAGCTCTTCGCGGGCGGCATTGTGTCAGTGCCAGTGTCATTTGGACTCATTTCTTTGTTAACAGCACTTAAAGGACGATTGCTCTGTCAGCGGCTGTACTGCAGCACACTCTACGTATCCGGTCCATCAGGTCACGTGATTGCTGGCTTGGTGGTTGCTCAAGTCAGTAACCAATATACCCAGGTGAACTGATGTTGATGGATAATTAATGTTGTATATAGAAATAAAATTGGTTGAAATTGGACAAACCGGTTAGCTGTTGACAGATATATAGATGGATGGATAGATAGATAGGTGGATAGATAAATAGATAGATAGACGCATTGATTGATTGATTGATTAATAGATGGCTGGCAGGATGGATAGATGGATGGATAGATAGATAGATAGATAGATAGATAGATAGATAGATAGATAGATAGACAGACAGACAGACAGACAGACTGACTGACTGACTGACTGACAGCAGACAGACAGACAGACAGACAGGCAGATTGTCTGGTTTGTTGGTTGGTTGATGTAGCCAGTCTGCATTTATTAAACACCAGTTTCAATACTAACATTAGGTGACACCTAATTGTAAGGTGATTAGTGAGTAAAGATTTGGAAAAGAAAGGAAACGGCCGTAGCCGATTTAAATTTCCTACATAATTTGCGTGGAGGGAATGAGAAAAACCACGGCATTTGGACGGCAACTGATTACGTGATGTCAGATAACTTTGCTTGCAGTATATGGACCAGGGTGGTTCAATCAGTAAGTAGGCCTGACGTGACTTGCTGTAGTTTGACCGACTGCGATCCTATTTCTGGCAGAAGCAGGCTTTTCGCCTGGCTGTCACGTCCAATGCCCTTCAACAGCTTAGTCCCCATTGCGTGCCGGGTTCTGATCCCCCAGTAATAGAGCAGTCGGAGCATGAGACTGACCACGTACCCCGTATCTGGCACGTACATTAACCCTTTAAAGACGAAGCATATCTGTTTTGTATAAGGACTCAGTGCGTACCGCGCTGTAAACACTCTCCACTTCGGTTATAAAAACCAGTCTCTTAATATTTTATAAGGCAAAAGTTGCTGTTTGTTCTGAGATCCGCACAAAACACATAAACGCAATGTGGGCACCACGTAGAATTTTTTAATGTTAAACCGGGTGGTATGTAAAGTTACCGCTAGGCTTTAAAAGGTTAAGAACGCGTGCAGTTGTACGTACATCTTCGTTGTGTAGTACGTAGACACTGGTAGTTCCTGAACTGCTCTCTGTAGATATCTCCCGGTGCATTCGCTTGTGTTCGAAAGATGTCAGTGTTAAGTCTGCAGCCTGAACGCGTGTAAGTGTTGTGTAACCTAACAACCAGAACGTTTGGTGTCCCTAAGTTAGATAGTGATGTTTGATTTGTGATTGCTTTCATCTCCACCCCTTTATTGCGTCTGATTGGCTCGGAGTCTATAGGATCATCGACATATGTAGTAATTTCCTCTTGTGCTGGCGATTAATAATATGCCTATAGACAGTGCGGCAGGTTTCCGTGTTTTGAGTGTGGTTCCTGCGAAAAACACGGGCGGTTTGTGTGGGTTTGCATTTACAAGGTAAAGTCTTTGTTGCTTTATGTACATAAGGGCATTCTGTACTATTTTAAAAAGGTAAGATTGATTGCACTTTTCACCAAAAGTTGTTTGGGTGGGTGGGCGTGGCGCGTAGCACGCGTAAGAGTGGTAGAGGCTGAAGTGAACCACGGAAATCCATTACATGGTAGTCTGTAAGCTGAGATTCATGTGTTGTCAACCGAAGGCAGATGTAGATATAACAACATGCTGTGGGTATTATTGTATATCCATACTTAATTAACGTTTTAAAGCCTAGCGGTAACTTTACATACCACCAGGTTTAACATTAAAAAATTCTACGTGGTGCCCACATTGCGTTTATGTGTTTTGTACGGATCTCAGAACAAACAGCAACTTTTGCCTTATAAAACATTAAGAGACTGGTTTTTATAACCGAAGTGGAGAGTGTTTACAGCGCGGTACGCACTGAGTCCTTATATAAAACAGATACGTTCCGTCTTTAAAGGGTTAAGCTGTGATGCTTGTTTATAACCAGGCCTGATACCATTAAAGCTGGCTGAAACAAGGCGCACGTCTTTTGCTGGCGCCAGGAGATGTTCGTTATGTAAGCAGTGCAAGTTTGTGCTGTAGACTGCAATGTATTGTGTTATACCAGTAGGCTGTATCGGTGTTGTGCTGTTAGTCTTTGTGTCCTGTTACTGTAGTTACAGTAATCAGTATTTGAACACGTAAGCAGATTCTTGACATTCAAATAGTACTTTGCTGATGTATTGTACTGATATTTGTATTGTATTCTGCTTGGAACATAGCGACTAGTGTAGGGGCTGCACAGCCAACAAACTAGGTTCAATTTTCTCCGAGGACAACAGATATTTCTTTTGTTCAAAGCGCGATCGGAGGGTCATACGTTCTGTTCTCTGACATTCGTGAGTTTTTTTGTGGTTTTCTTTAGGCCTATCAGCTTATTTGGTTACCACTCTATAAAATAGGCCATGACCTTTACTGTTCCAATTCATTCTTCACTACGTAAGATCGTTCGTGCTGTAGACAATACTGTGTTTGTAGAATGTCACATAGCTAGATCGCGGCTGTGCGAATATTTTGTATAGGGGCCGGTTTGGAGGCGAAAGTTGAGGAACTAGTGGCGCTAAGCATGTGAAATCTGGTAGACAGATGGACTGTAATCATGTCTGAATATTGTATGTGAAATGCGTGTCATATGTCAGTAAATACAAGCATGGCGAGGATGCGGCGAAGTGTTCTGTTGTATGCCACAAATTTAAGGTGCGGGAAATCTGAACCTAAGTTCTCCACAAAAACAAATACAACGTTACTAAAAATTAGTAATGCATGTGCGGAAGTATAAATGTGTTTAATGAGGAAGTATGCTGTGAGTTCTGCCAAGAATTCTGTAGTTATTTGTTGTTTGTTGTATTTAACCTTTTAAAGCCTAGCGGTAACTTTACATACCACCAGGTTTAACATTAAAAAATTCTACGTGGTGCCCACATTACGTTTATGTGTTTTGTACGGATCTCAGAACAAACAGCAACTTTTGCCTTATAACACATCAAGAGATTGGTTTTTATAACCGAAGTGGAGAGTGTTTACAGCGCGGTACGCACTGAGTCCTTATATAAAACACACGCTTCCTCTTTAAAGAGCTAAAGGCGTGAGTTAAAACTTGAGTTAGGAGTTCTAACCAGTTTCTGAAAAGCAGCTACTTTTATTTACATTTTATGAACTTGTTTGTTGCGTAAGAAGACGTACGGACTTATCTGTGCTGTTAGCTGCTAGCCTGTATCAATTCTGATACCACAGTCCCGTCGTTTGGCCTGTGTTAAGGCTGTACATAGTTGCGTTCGCCAGTCACATGCGGCCGTCGGCGCTGAACATCGTCCTATAGTGCAGTACCTTCTCTTGCACGCTTGCTGGAAAGGAGACAATTGGTCAAAAAATCGTCAAGATGCTCTTCGAAAGAAACCAGTAACTATACAACTTAGTAATCAGTTGATGTCTGTCGTCAGATGTACCAAGCGAGCAGCAATGCATCGGAATTGCATTGGGGAGGGGCTGGGTTCGAATTTTTCCGGGGCACCTACAATCCTGCCTGGTGTTTGTTATATATAGTTTTCCCCAATCCCTTCAGGCAGATGCCAAAACAGTACCTCAGGTTAGGCCACGACCGCTTCCTTCCACGTCATTTTAACCTTTTAAAGCCTAGCGGTAACTTTACATACCACCAGGTTTAACATTAAAAAATTCTACGTGGCACCCACATTGCGTTTATGTGTTTTGTACGGATCTCAGAACAAACAGCAACTTTTGCCTTATAAAACATTAAGAGACTGGTCTTTATAACCGAAGTGGAGTGTGTTTACAGTGCGGTACGCACTGAGTCCTTATATAAAACAGATACGCTTCGTTTTTAAAGGGTTAATTCATTATTTACTTTAGTTCGAAACTTTGACGTTATATGTCAGACATGGCCAGTTAGACGGACTTCGGGAGCCGTAATTTTGGAGGCGACTTAATGCGACAGCCATGTCTTTATTGATCATGTCAAATGTACGGTAGCAATACTGGTAACTGCATTAGAGAACACTGCCAGCGCCTTTTCTTAGCCACACAATGAACTACTGCTTGTTGAGGAGTTCACCACAGCATTGATAAAATTAAGCACATTTCTCTTATTTCAGGGCTTCTTATTTCCATTCATCCAGCAACAGTAGGTTAGTTTCAGTTAGCTATGAGTCTCCTTTCTTTAGAATATATTTTAACCCTTTAAAGACGAAGCGTATCTGTTTTATATAAGGACTCAGTGCGTACCTCGCTGTAAACACACTCCACTTCGGTTATAAAAACCAATCTCTTGATGTGTTATAAGGCAAAAGTTGCTGTTTGTTCTGAGATCCGTACAAAACACACGAACGGAATGTGGGCACCACGTAGAATTTCTGAATTTTAAACCGGGTGGTATGTAAAGTTACCGCTAGGATTTAAAGGGTTATAACACCGTTCACGGTCAGCCTTATGTGCATGTAAACTGCCACAGTGTTACTTTGTGCAGGCGACTCGCTCGAACCATACAGGGACATGCACGAGCCGCATTTTGGCCATCCCTGCTATATAGTCTACACTTTACACTACTTTAGATCTCGATTGCATTATAATTTTTACATACAACCTGAAATTTTCACAGAGTGTTATGATTATAGTGTTCAACAAACAGAAAACGTTTTCATAACGGTAGGCGTCAAGTGGTTTTACAGTCCAACTGAATGAGTTGTTTTACCAATGAAGACTGTGGGCCGCCATATGTTATTATGGTGTTCTGCTTTTAGACTCTGTTTGGTTACATACTGCACGTGCGAAATATTGAATACTTGTGAATCCTTTTTGCAGACAAGTTGGGGCTGGGATGATGAGTTGTTGGGCGGGTTTGTAGCTGCCTGATGGTTGTACTGGCTACCGGCTGGAACTGGTTTATCAACCAGAGGAGTCTAGTGCTGTCGCAAACTGCGTGTCTGGGGAGTGCTTTGCTGTAGGGATGATCTGAGTTCATCCGTTGCAAGAACTACTCGTAGAACATAAAGACTCGTATGTACCAATCTACACGGCGCTAACACCGCAGTGAGGTCCTTAAACCTCAATATAGGAATACGAAGCTTATTAACCGTCCAGTAACCGTGTCGGTGCACCGTACGGTCGTGAATTAACTGGAAGATACCGTCAATTAAAAACCTGTCCGTCCTGCGCAGTAGTTGGAATTTAAACTCCCGCATCATTGAAGGGTTAACACGTGGTGTGATAGGTTACATAGTGACAATGAATTTAAATACTCGTGAATGCTTTGAAGGAAAGCTTAACTGGATTTGTCGCATCTTGCATAGTAACTGCATTCTAAAATACGTTACTGTAGGAAATATAGGGACGGGAAGACGAGGAAGAAGACATAGGCAGCTGGTTGATGACCTTAAGGAAACGAGAAGATACGGGGATTTGAAAGAGCAATACTACTTGTTGCGCTGTGGAGAACTCGCTTTGGAAGAGGCTTTGGACCTGTCGTAAGACAGACTACGGAATGAATGATTATGGACGGGTAGAACGCATGGAGGGGTCTTGCAAACGAATACTTTGTGCCGAAACTTGTGGTTCTGATGAAAATATTTGGAAATGAGAGGGAGTTGTAGGAGGCTGGGGGAAACTGCATAGTGGGATAGTTTTGACCAAATATTATTAGAATAAATATAGCATAGAAGGATGGTATGATTGAGGATATAACACATGAATTTATTTTTAATTTAGTGAAACGAGATAGGAGTTAATTTACTTTTGTTGTGTAAAGTAAGTGATTTAATTTATGATATTTCGAATTTATTGACCTCGTTTCTGACACGTGTTTGCCTGCAGACATCAAAATTCGACCATATGTCGCAGCGTATTCCATATTTGCTAACGTCTCTTGTCGAGTCATTGAAATTTCTACCCCTTTTTATCAATTATACTACTTCCTTTTCTACTGAACACGATTTTCGGACACTCACTGGTTTTTTGATTGAGGTATTATGATTGTTGCAGGTACTGATACAAGAAACTGCATATCTTACCCTAAATCACCACGAATGTTTGCCATGTGCAGAGGCGACTCTTTGGCAACAATTTCCCCGGCAAGTCGTGATCTTTCACACGGTGGCCTGGCAAAATAACCTGGCGGTTACGTAAATTTGGCCACTTTCTCTGTACTTCTGTGCCCGGAACTCCCTCACTGGTGATTCATTCTCATTTGGTTACATTGTATTCTCTGGGTCACTGCGGGAATTGCACGCCTCTTGTATCCATCGCTGTGTGTTTTCGGTTCTCGGTTTGTGCATCTTCACAGTCAACTTCAGGGAACAACCAGATTCAGTTGCATTATGCTGTGTCACGGTTGAAATGTATAAGTAACTTTATTGACAGTCGGTTTTGCTGTTAACAGCGGAGAAAAAAAAATGGAACACGAGACACTCAAATGTGAAAGTTAAACTCGGCACATTTCGTGTGTCCTCCATTTCTAACAACGGAATTACACGTGGAAGTTGGGTGTAAGCTAGGATAAGGCAGTCGATACGGTAACTACGTAATGGGCCGGGCGATCGGACGAGTTTCTTGATTGGGTTTCACTTCGTTTCCATGGTAACGGAGTTTTGAAAGTTAAATTGTTACGACAGAGCTTGGTTTTTGCGTGACGTCGTTACCCGGGTTTCCATGGCTACGTTAAATCGTGTTATAATTATTGTATAACTTAGAGAAATTGGGGTGAGAATTTTGGTTTGCTCTTGTGAAATCGTTAATAAGGAATCTTCAAAAAAATGTGAAGCTATTTTAACCTTTTAAATCTTAGCGGTAACTTTACATACGACCAGGTTTAACATTAAAAAATTCTACGTGGTGCCCACATTGCGTTTATGTGTTTTGTACGGATCTCAGAACAAACAGCAACTTTTGCCTTATAAAACATTAAGAGATTGGTTTTTATAACCGAAGTGGAGAGTGTTTACAGCGCGGTACGCACTGAGTCCTTATGTAAAACAGATACGCTTCGTCTTTAAAAGGTTAAATTGTGTTATTTCTGGAATGTGAACCGCGTAGTATAGTGGGTGGGTAACGTTTCGGAGGAACTTTCTGTTTCTGTCTTCAGGGTATAAAAATTATTTACCAGACGAGCGACTGTCACCAACTGTTTTCTCCAATATTCTAACAAGTGGCAGTACTTAAAGTGAGTGACTGCCACAAACTCATTGCAGAACTTACTGTTCCGCCTGAAAACATTGGTCAAGCTTCTGATTTTTCAGGGCGTTTCGCAAAATTACGAAAAGCGACTGTTACCGTCGTCATGTCTGTCTGTCTGTCTATCCGTCCGTATGGAGCAACCAGGCTGCCACTGGGCGGATTTTTAAGGAATTTGAGTACTTATCGAAAGTCTATCGAGAAATCTGAAGTTTGGTTAAAATCTGACAAGAATAACGGGTACTTTACATGGAGACCTGTGTACATTTCTGATAATATGTCGTTGAATTGTTCTTCTAATGAGAAGTATTTTAGGCAAAAACTGTAAAGAAAATCGAAACACACATTTTATGTTCAAAAACTTACTTTCCGAAAATCATGCCGTTTATGAGATAATGTGGAAAAATATGGTACATCCAGAGAGGCCACAGATGACAATATAATACGGCGCATGCGCTTTGCATGCTGGATAACTAAGGCTACAGACACGCACTCAGAATATGTAATACTTACTGCTTTTCGACGCCAACAGTGGTTACGCGATTGCGTTTCAATATTACGTTTATACGTACACTATCTCTGTTGTTCTGTAGTGTCACTGGCTTATACTCTTGCCTAACTCGAACGGTTATGCTCGAACGTGACTGTGAATAATTGTACGATAGACTTAGTCACGTGCCTGTAAACGACGGATAGTATCATAATTAGAAAAACAGCTCCTTATTTTTTAGTTATTTGTTTTTTCTTATGTACATCGTAACCCGAAGTTTAACCTTTTAAAGCCTAGCGGTAACTTTACATACCGCCGGGTTTAACGTTAAAAAATTCTACATGGTGCCCACATTGCGTTTATGTGTTTTGTACGGATCTCTGAACAAACAGCAACTTTTGCCTTATAAAACATTAAGAGACTGGTTTTTATAACCGAAGTGGAGAGTGTTTACAGCGCGGTACGCATCGAGTCCTTATATAAAACAGATACGCTTCCTCTTTAAAGGGTTTATGTGTGCATGGAACGATAAGTTCCCCCCTAATTGAAACGCACGTGGACATGTTGATATGCAAAGTGGCGGCAGCAGATGGCCCAGAGTTGTGTAATATGACGATATGGGTTACACGCAAGTATGCTTTGCGTAGACACAGACGCGGAATCACGGACCTTATAGACCTTGATACAGTTATCAAACTCTTTGCATTTGAGCTGACTGTGTGCTGACTTTTCGTAAACATGTGGGAGAGTGCAAGTTTGTGCTGACATGTGAGTGTGGGTGTTGGAACTTTACGCAGTAATTAGGCAATCCCAGTGAGCAGAGTTATTTTTGAGAAACTACTCCAAAATTCCTGGGGCACGCGGTGTGCGTGGTTGGTTGAGGCACTGCGCTACAAGCCGGAAGGTCGCGGGTTCGATTTCCGACGGTGTCATTGAAATTTTTCATTTTTTTCCGGCCGCACTATGGCCCTGGGGTCGACTCAGCCTCTAACAGAAATGAGTACCAGTAATATTTCGTGGGGGTAAAGGCGGCCGGTGTGTAGGGCTGACAACCTTACCACCTTCATATGCTGGTTGTCTTGAAATCTGGGAGCCTTAACCTCCTGGAACCCTGCGGGTATGTCCAGGCCTGTAATGGGACTGCTTTACCTTTACCTTTACCTTTACCTTTACTCCAAAATTCCACCTTCTTTTATGGGACATGAGGAGCCCGAATAGCTCAGTAGGTATAGTGACATGGCTGCTGACTGGACAACGTGGAAATCGTGGTTCGATTCCCCCTAGGGGCAAGAGACTTTTCTGTACAAAAGTCCAGACAGTTTGTAGAGGTCACCCAGCTTGCTGTGCAGTGGGTACAGCAGATGCATTCCCCCAGCTTGAAAAAATGTAAGTGTAATATTTCTGGTTCTACTGGATGCAGGGAATATGCTTCTGGCATGCTGATTGCATACTGGATGGCACTTTTGTGTAAAATTTCATATTACCAGTATTTTTTCGACTTCTTTAGTTTGTTTTGAGTGGATATTTGAAGTTGTAGGGCTGAGTGTCTTCTTTATAAGTATGTTTATTGGGTCTTATGTTCGAGTATATTATAATAATAACAACGAGATAAATTTTATGTAAGTTTACATCAGACTGTATAATGTACAGTACCACTGATTTGTGATTTAAGCAGCAGTTGATTAGTGCATCTTCATTTTTTAGTGTGACGTCAGGAGAAAGATACTTGGTGTCTAAGAGGGACGAGGTAACGGGGAGAGAAGACTACATAACGAGGTGCTTTATGATCTGTACTAACCAAATATTATTCGGGTGATCAAATCAAGAAGAATGAGATGGGCGGTGTATGTGGCATGTATGGGAGACAGGAGAGGTGCATACGGGGTTTTGGTGGGGGGAGGCCTGAGAGAAGGAGACCACTTGATAGATCTAGGCGTAGATGGGAAGATAATATTAACATGGATTTTCAAGCAGTGTGGTGGGGAGGCGTGGACTGGACTGAGCTGGCTCAGGTTAGGGACGGTTGTCGGGCGCTTGTGAATGCGGTAATGAACCTTCGGATTCCATAAAATGCGGGAAATCTCTTGACTTGCTGAAGACCTGTTAGCTTCTCAGGAAGGACTGTGCTCTGTGAAGTGAGTTAGTTATTAGCGTGGCGTGAGCCAATGGGATGATGCTGAAGACGGCGAAGAATTCTTTGTCGAATTAAACCACAGGTTCTGAATATGATTGGCGCTGGTTTTGTTTGAGATACACTGCTGCAAACTATTGGTTTAGCGTTACATACTGGTGTAAGTGGAAGAAGCACCACTGCATTGAACACACTAATTCTATTGCTAGATACATCCGGGTTGACGAGGTGAAAGACCAGTAAGTGCTGCAGTGTCCTTGCGTCACCAGGTCACTTAAAATCCTGTATGTCATTGAAGTGGGGCGAGGAATCTGTCGCTTTTGGGTGCAGTCACATGTTATTAGACATGTGGTGAAGCAGAACTCCACCCTGACAGACACCTAATGACCTTGGGCCCGCATGCGCCCACACACATGTTCGACACCCACTGGCATTACAACGGCCAGTCCTGGACCGTTGGTGGTAGGCACTTTGCACTGTCCCTGGCCCAGGCGTTGCAAGTGGTCACATTTCAACTTTATAGTACGTTTTCACCGTGTACCTTCTGAAATGTTTATTACATAAATCCATCACAGTATACAATATACTGTAAATTACAGGGAAACAGTACCTTCCAGAATGTTTTAGATTCTTCGCATGAGGATGGCCAAGGTTGGCCGAAACACTGAGGGACAAATTTTGATACTATCTGCTGTGTTTTGTACTATGTTATGTAGTGTGTTCGAGTTACTGTAATAAAAACGGTTCCTATTTGTTTGTAATATATATAATAATTTTCACTTTAATCACTCCATACGTTGTTGTAGAAGTTATCTGCCCATTGAGCAGATAACTTCGAACTGATGTGCTTCCTGAATATGGCGTAAGTACGCCGAAACGTCTTCGAATAGGGTATAAGTTTGGATTAATAATGGAAATGCATTTAGTTGGCCTGACAGAGTGATATAATGACTGATATATGATAATGTTAAGAAGTACTTAACTGACAAATGGAAGGAAACCGAAGATGAGTGTTGGGTGGATAAGGCGTGTGAAACTGTCAAGGAACTCCAACATAATATCCGCAAGGGTTGAAAAACTGAGAAAATGACAGGCTAATTGTGACATTTTGATGGTGCCTGTTATGTCACTACGACTGGGATGCAAGGATTGGGAAGGAACAGTGTATGTAACTTAAAAAACTGGATAAAGTGGAAAAAATGTGTGCGATTTTCTGCCTTCATACGTGTGTCCTTTTTCCTAATAATTAAAAATAAGGTTAACTTTACTTCACGTCAGCGAATGTCTTCATTAACGAAACATCACTGTTAACCTTTTAAAGCCTAGCGGTAACTTTACGTATCACCAGGTTTAACATTAAAAAATTCTACGTGGTGCCCACATTGCGTTTATGTGTTTTGTACGGATCTCAGAACAAACAGCAACTTTTGCCTTATAAAACATTAAGAGACTGGTTTTTATAACCGAAGTGGAGAGTGTTTACAGCGCGGTACGCACTGAGTCCGTATATAAAACAGATACGCTTCGTCTTTAAAGGGTTAAACTTGAGGCTGGATTTATGTGTACGAAAGTGTGCAAGACGTGGTGACTAGCACTCATCGGAGTCCAGCTCCTTTCCTTCAAGGTGACGGGAAGCAGGATGTTTATTGTTTGGTATGTGACTCTTCCTCCAAGGAGAGACAACATCGTTCTTCCAAACAAAAGGGTCGTAATTTTATGGATCACAACATTCTTTGTCCACTGGGCTTTTGAAGAACCACTAAACCAGTTTTTATAGTAACAAATAAAAGAGTGCCCTGAAGAAGGTCTGTCAGTCTATTTATTCGCTTGTTGGCGTTGGTTCTGCGTCTGTGGGTCTGATGTAGTCCGATGTGTTTCGTTTCTGTTTCCTAGCTACTTGCGGTAATTAGGTGACACCCTCTGGAGACCACGTGACGTCGTACTGGACAAAGGCCGACGCAAGGCCCAATCAGAACTGTAGCAATTTAGTTGTTGGCTAGTTTACCGTTCATATTAAGGGACACGATAATCGTAGGTGGGAAAACAAGTTGCGCATTGCAGGTGCGGCTTGTTTACAGACTGTAACATTCTTGTGATAAAAATCCTATTGCCATGTCGTGAGTGCAGGATCTTTTGTCTTCCAGGTCGCTATCAAAAAACACAAACATTAGGGTATGCAGAACTGTAGTTTCACCTGTTGTTTTGTATGGGTGTGAAACTTGGTCTCTCACACTTAGGGAGGAACAAAGACTGAGGGTGTTCGAGAATAGGGTGCTGAGGAGGATATTTGGGCCTAAGAGGGACGAGGCAACAGGGGATTGGAGAAGACTACATAACGAGGAACTTAATGACCTGTACTCATCACCAAATGTTATTCGGGTAATCAAATCGAGAAGAATGAGATGGGCGGGGCATGTAGCACGTATGGGGGAAAATAGAGGTGCATACAGGATTTTGGTGGGGAAACCTGAGGGAAAGCGACCACTTGGGAGACCCAGGCGTAGATGGTAGGACAATATTAAAATGGATCTTGAAGTGGGATGGGGGCGTGGACTGGATTGAGCTGGCTCAGGATAGGGACAGGTGGCAGGCTCTTGTGAATGCGGTAATGAACTTCCGGTTTCCATGAAATGCGGGGAATTTCTTGACTAGCTGAGAAACTGTTAGCTTCTCAAGAAGGCCTCTGCTCCGTGGAATTAGTTAATTATTGCCATATCGTGATAAACCAGCGGCTGATGCTACAGTCGCCTTATTGTTAAAGCGACGGGGGGTATTCGGCGTTTTATTTTTGGAAGGATTCTGTGAATGAGTCGTTTCATGTCCATGGTCAGAGGACGCTGAGGAGAATATTTGGGCGTGGACAGGCCCACAGGGTTCCAGGAGGTTCAGGCTCCCAGATTTCTAGACAATCGGCACATGAAGGTGGTAAGGTTTGTCAGCCCTACGTACCGGCCGCGTTTACCCCCCAGGAAATATTCCTGGTACTCATTCCTGTTAGAGGCTGAGTCGACCCCTCGGCCATAGTGCGACCGACAGGTTTGTGCCACTGAAAAATTCCAGTGACACCCTCGAGAATCGAACCCGCGACCTGCCGGTTTGTAGCGTAGTGCCACCGCGGTCCCCGAACATTTGGACGTAAGGGACAAAAAGCAAGACGGAAACTGCGGTAAAGTGCGCAGTAAGCATCTTAGTCAGTTGTACCTACTCGTCTGGGATGTGGCGACACGTCACACGGTGATGTCGGACGTTTCCAGCCAACCTACTGGTCTCATCTTCAAGTACTGAAAATTAACAAGATTCTGAGGCACTTGAAGACGAAGACGCTGTCTGGAAATGTCGGGTACCGATCACCCAGCGACGCAGCGCCACGTCCGAGAAGAATAGAAACCGTAACAGCGCGGCTCCAAAAACCTAAAACCTGGCATGAATAATACGACTGTTACGTACGTTTATATTTCTGAAATATAAAGACACACAGAAACGGACAGAACAGGATTTGAATGGTAAATGGGTATACAGAAATTAAGAAATAGCGCGTAAGGAAATAATCAGTTGTAACAAGGTTACAGAATTTGAAAATTTAGGCATATTTCTGTGAAAATTAAGATGGAAGTGGGAAAAGTAAGTAAAAAAAGGTGCAAGGTCTAGAGAAAGTGAAAGGAAGATATATTGTAAGCAGAATGCTCTAGTGTAGAGGGTAACCTAGGTCAGAGCGGGACCTTTCAAAACATTATAAATGGTGTGGGTAAACGTTAGTAATTAGTAATAAACACATTGGATATGCGCTGCCGAAAATTCTAGTGTTGGAGTCACTTCCAAAGTAGTGTGTTTGAAACTCAGTAAACAAGATGCGATAAGAGTTTCCCGGGAAACTGTAGAACGTAGCGTTTGTATTTGTTCCTGCCAGGGGTTTTAACATTTGTTTTATTTATACTGAACTAGACGCTCGAAACCTTAGCTGCTGCTTCTTGTGAGTGGTAAATTATTGTTGTGCCATATTGACCAAATGGAGAGTGGTTAATAAATATTAACCTTTTAAAGCCTAGCGGTTACTTTACATACCACCAGGTTTAACATTAAAAAATTCTACATGGTGCCCACATTGCGTTTATGTGTTTTGTACGGATCTCAGAACAAACAGCAACTTTTGCCTTATAAAGCATTAAGAGATTGGTTTTTATAACCGAAGTGGAGAGTGTTTACAGCGCGGTGCGCACTGAGTCCTTTTATAAAACAGATACGCTTCGTCTTTAAAGGGATAATGTTAAGTGGCCTTACAGTTTGTCCATCGAGAGTCAATGTGCCCCATGCCAGCAGACAGAGCACAGCGCTGCGAATTGTTTGCAGAGTCCCCTCCTAAAAGAAACGTTAACATAAACAAGAGGCTGTGTCTCTTGCTGGTGTTTGTCAGTAGTTGAAAGTGAGAGTGTTTCGACGTTTCGTACGACAGTTCGTGAATGTGATTCGGTTTTCAAAGCTGGTGCTCTTTCTGAATGTGATAAAACCTGCCTTAAAACAGGTGAATGCTGTCTATAGGAAAATTTTGGGCCAGAGAATGTAATAGCCTAATGACAACGGACACGACACCGTTTTCGTAATCGTGAAGTGTTTTTAACGTGGCTGCAACAAAGATTTTCTTTCCGTGGCACGACAGCCCCGAGTGGATCTAGGTTTCCTCCTTTTCGAGGCTTCACGATTATACTCAGACACACCGCACTCGGTAGGACTCCACTGGACGAGTGATCAGTCCGTCTCAGAGACCTTTACCTGACAACACTCAAAAACTCGAAGGAGACAGTCATGCATGCCCCCGGCGGAATTCGAACCCGCAGTCCCAGCAAACAAACGGCCGCGGACCCACGCCTTAAACAGCGCGGCTACCGGGATGGGCCTGCAACCAAGTATGCCTACATCCGTAAAAATATGACGGAATCGAGCTGTGTTCAGGCTGTCGTGGTGTCAGTTGCCGAAATGACAGCGTCAAATGTTCTTTCACCGTGCAGGATAATAAGGATTTTCCGATGTTTCGGAGGAAGCTGCTACCTTCATTTTTTCGGGTGACTCAGTTAGGTTCAGGTAGCTGCTAAAGTTAGAGAACGAAGTATGTCGATTATATAGAGTGGTGCAAAAGTCACTTGGTAATTGATGTCTATCAACAGAAAGGCCGTGTCAAGTGGCTTTTGCACCACTCTGTACAGGAATGTTGCAGATTCCTCCTGATGTGATAAAGTCTGGGAAAAATTTACAGCGTTCAATGCAGTAAACCTTTTGTTTGCTATACAGTTTTTGTTTTCGTTAAGTTGGACTGCTTGGAGGAAATGAGCGATGAAATATAGCATACACCGTGTCTGTATACAGTGTTTGGTTCTCTGTAGTGGCTGCAGTGTGTAACGAGATGGCTTGTGCTGCGCGTCTGGATTATTCTTCTCCACTTTGTGATCAGCGAAGCCAAGGAGGTATTTCATGAAACAGTAAATGTTTACTTAATATCGGTTTCTACACTGTACGAATCTAACTCATGATATTACATTTCCGAACGTAATGGATTTTGATTAAATTTGGTATTTACGGTCAGAATGAAAATTGGACGAATTGAGTTGATGTCAGATACTGCCGTTATTTTATGTGACGGCCAATTTGAACGGTGTCAGAGCTGTAGGATATGGCTTATCGTACAAGAAATCGCCAAGTCTTATGTGATATATAAACTTATGACTCCTTAATATGTGCAGCTTTTGTTTAAAGTGTTTTTAGATGTTAATTAGTGGAACATTAATTGTTGCTTCTTTGTTGTTTGTAGTGTGCAGTAATATCGTAGGCGTACAAGGAAACGCCACTAAGTCCAAAGTTCGTAGTTCTTACTCCAAACACCAATTCAATACAAATTTAACAGTGGAGATACTGTGTACCTAATCGTGTTTCCATGCACAAATGTTATGTGTTTCAAAACAAAATTTTTCTAAGTACGATAAATTCATTATTCATATAAAATCCTTAAACAAAATTTTTATTCATTTTCCTCAAACCTCTGTTTGTTTGACTTAGTGGGGTTTCCTTGTACGCCCACGATATAGCCTACTCATTAAGGATGCTAAGTACAGTCGAACCCGGTTATAACGACATTTGTTTATGCGACACCTCGTCTATTGCATCAGATATTCTGTGGTACCAATTAATTCCTCACTGTTAACCATAACATTATACTCCTCGGTTATAACGACACGAAATATTCAGTCCCTTTCATGACGCTATAACCGAGTTCAACTCTATATATTGATGTCTTTGTTTCGGTGTAGAGGGATCTTTTTATCGTTTTGAGGTGCACAGAATTGCAAGAATTTGTTGTAAAATGCATGCGCTCAGTAGTGGAGCTGGATAGGTCAGTATAGTGACTAGGCTACGGACTGAACGGCCGAGGAATTTCGGTTCGAATCCCAGGAGAAGCAAGAATTTTTTATTTTGACTCCGTGTATTTCAGTCAACTTATTTTCTTTTATTAATCCAACTAAATGCACATACATCACACACAATAGTACAGTCTTTTATCCCTCCGACATGTTTCGGCACTACTGTGCCATCTTGAGAGAGTTCTTAGCTCAAGTTTTAAAACTGGCTAAAATGTGGTAGACTGCATCCGTAATATTCGTATATATAGCATTTCGCGTTAAAGTTCAATTTGACGAGTGGTACATACATAGTATGTAATACATTATCCCTTTAAAGACGAAGCCTATCTGTTTTATTTAAGGACTCAGTGCGTACCGCGCTGTAAACACTCCACTTCGGTTATAAAAACCAATGTCTTAATGTTTTATAAGGCAAAACTTGCTGTTTGTCCTGAGATCCATACAAAACACATAAACGCAATGTGGGCATCACGTAGAATTTTTTAACATTAAACCTGGTGGTATGTAAAATTACTGCTAGGCTTTAAAAGGTTATAGCAACGTTATGTCTACTTTAACAGTTATTATAGAGCGAGTAAAAATATAAAATTTGCTTAAAATTCTACTTTCTTGCTATAAGGTGTTAACAGACTATGTATGTCGTATTTTGGCCAGTTTTAAAACTTTGGGTAAGAACTCCCTGAAACCCTCATGTTTGTTTATAGAGCTTATTATATCAACCAAATGCACATTATTACTTACGTATGTTTGTCAAACACGTAGTTTCGACAAAAATAATATTCACCAACTAATGCACCAAAATACATACAATCTTTATTCTAAAAAGCTCCTACATGTTTCGACCCTGCTGGGTCATCTTCAGGGAGAATAGTCTGTTACACTGTTGGATGCACTTACACAGTTAAATGAGAATGTGCCATTGCTTTCATCCTCCGTTGTGAGGTGTCTTGTACTGCCCGCGGTCAGGACCGCGGGCAGTACAAGACACCTCACAAGATGACCCAGCAGGGTCGACACATGTAGGAGCTTTTTAGAATAAAGATTGTATGTATTTTGGTGCATTAGTTGGTGAATATTATTTTTGTATGATACAGTGCACGGACGTGGAACACATTAACCTCTTAAAGCCTAGCGGTAAGTTTACATAAGACCAGGTTTAACGTTAACAAATTCTACGTGGTGGCCACATTGCGTTTATGTGTTTTGTACGGATCTCAGAACAAGCAGCAACTTTTGCCTTATAAAACATTAAGAGACTGGGTTTTGTAACCGAAGTGGAGAGTGTTTACAGCGCGGTACGCACCGAGGCTTTATATAAAACAGATACGCTTCGTCTTTAAACGGTTAAATACGTAGTTTCGACATGTTTCGGTACAATCGTACCATCTACAGGGGGCGAAATATGCCAGGTTTTAAGCCAGTTGCTAGTGACAGGCTATTATTTCCAAGGTTTCACAGTGTAACCTTGTAAATAATACCTTAGTATAATAAATTAAATACATTTATTTTAAAAATGTACTGATTGGACAAACTAAAAATACTCAGGCTCGTTGGCATGCCTGACGGTAGTCGATCTGGACACTACTGAATGCAGTTCACAAGCCTCCCGTTGTGGTGTTGAACCAGCTTGCTGGCTTATTGAAGCTGAAAGCCTTGTGCGGCCCTGAGGCTGACTGCAGATTGAGGTGTAGGAAGGGCAGGCCGGCAGGACCACTTCCTACACTACCTGGAGATGTTGGTAGGGCTTGGCGATGACCTTGTCGTGCGTTGCCCACCGCACGGTAGTCGCCACGCGTGCTCCACACCCACTCGTGCCTCCGGTGCACCATAACACTCACGAAACAGTAACGAATTACGGGGCCCTGTTAGCTGAGTCAGTGTAGTGACTCGGCTACTGACAGGGCAACCAGAATGGGATTTCCGGTAGAGGCAGTGGTTTTCATCTTTGCCTTGTCATCTTTATTTGCGCTAATTCCTGACTCTAACCCAGTGGATAGCGGAAGATCTTTACCAGGGTAAGGCTGTTGTCGCGTGAAGCTGAACACTGACTGCTATCTAGTGCCGAGGTTAAAGCGTGATTTAAATTATACCACCACTTCCCCGTACATGTTCATAGCGCGGTGTTAACCTTTTAAAGCCTAGCGGTAACTTTACGTACCACCAGCTTTAACATTAAAAAATTCTACGTGGTGCCCACATTGCGTTTATGTGTTTTGTACGGATCTCAGAACAAACAGCAACTTTTGCCTTATAAAACATTAAGAGACTGGTTTTTATAACCGAAATGGAGAGTGTTTACAGCGCGGTACGTACTGAGTCCTTGTATAAAACAGATACGTTTCGTCTTTAGAGGGTTAAATTGAACACAGGGGCACCGTCGCGTCTTTCTCTAGTTAAGATAGAAACTTCATGCTCCGAGATTTTTTGACAAAGGTTCAAGTTAGCATATTGTACCAGCACCCTGTTGAAGAACGGGCCGGGATAGCTCAGTCGGTGTAGCAACTCATTACGGCCTGGACGGTTGGAGGATCGAATCCAGGTGGGGGCGAGGTTTTCCGCACCCGTCCAACTGGCCCTGGGGCCAACCCAGCTTCCTATACAGTGGGTGCCGGCTCTTTCTCTGGGAGGTTAAACGGTGGACGCGTGGCGTTGACCACCCACCCGCATCTAGCGCTGAGGTTAAAGGAAGAGTGGAGTTACACCTGTTCTCCTCCTCTGTGACTTCATGGCAGGTTATAGAGTGAAATTTACTTGTACCGTACCCTGAAATGAAATATACTGACCGAGACTTGACATTAGGGTTCGGTTTTACAGGCAACAAATTCCATGTCTTAACCCTTTAAAGGCGAAGCGTATCTGTTTTATATAAGGACTCAGTGCGTACCGCGCTGTAAACACTCTCCACTTCGGTTATAAAAACCAATCTCTTAATGTTCTATAAGGCAAAAGTTGCTGTTTGTTCTGAGATCCGTACAAAACACATAAACGCAATGTGGGCACCACGTAGAATTTTTTAATGTTAAACCTGGTGGTACTAAAGTTACCGCTACGCTTTAAAAGGTTAATATAATTTCTTATTCCCTCCCCCCCCCCCCAAATAATATGCCAGCTTACTGTTGCACTTCATATTATAGTGAACTGCCTTTCTTTCTTCCTTTGACATGACTTCAGGATATCTAATATACCTGTTTGCAGGCAATTGACGCCTACGTGGGTCGCAGTCAAGGTGTAACAACTGCCACTCGCCAAGCCACGTCAGCCGTATTTTGAAGAAACTGTGTGTCAATATTAGAAACGTTCTATCATATGGGGAAGCGAAAATATGTGCTTTCACGTGCATGCATTGGGATTTATGGAATGTGGGAATCCGTACAGTGTACACTCCGGGGAAATTCCTCGGTGGGTGGCCTGTTCCGAGTTCCTAGAAGGCAGTGCATGGGGCAGCAACAGTTTAACAGGTTCTGTCAGCTTTGAAGTTGGGGAAAAGAACGCTATTATCTCGCCAAACGCTGCGGGTACACTCGTGAAAAATCCGCCGTTGGAAAACGCGAGTGGCAATACTAAGCCCTTGTGGAATACAGGGTCCATATTTTATCTGGCAAATACCGTTTGTTTGTCACTTCTTGCGGCCACTGTGCTTTTCGTGTGGGTGATCGGGCGAAAGGGCTACGTCAGCACGATGAGCGAGCCGACAGGAGGTGGTATATTTGTCAGATAAAATAAAGGCCCTATGTTATGGTACGGTAATTACTTAACCTTTTAAAGCCTAGCGGTAACTTTAGATACGACCAGGTTTAAGATTAAAAAATTCTACGTGGTGCCCACATTGCGTTTATGTGTTTTGTACGGATCTCAGAACAAACAGCAACTTTTGCCTTATAAAACATTAACAGATTGGTTTTTATAACCGAAGTGGAGAGTGTTTACAGCGCGGTACGCGCTGAGTCCTTATATAAAACAGATACGCTTCGTTTTTAAAGGGTTAAACATAAATTAGAAATAAAATACGAAGGGTGTCACAAAACATGTGCCGCATTATTAATCTGTTTCCAGATGATTTTAAAGATCCGTTTGCAGAAAATATGGGTCTCTTTGTGCGTCAATTACTGACGTTTCTGTTTCTGTACGAATAGAATCCATAGATTTATAGGATCAAATCCTATGGAAAACCGAAGAGTAAGATAAAGTCTCAGAAAATTCCGTGGAGCGTCGTCGTTTCTACTCCAGATTGCATGTTGTTGTTATGGTGATGAATTCGAAGATTATGGAATTGCGGGGTGACACTCTGTGGGGGAGAAGAGAAATGCATACGTGGGTTGGAAAACTGAACGAAGAAGACTCCTGGCAAGGCGAAGGCATGAATGGGCAGATAACGTTAAACTGGATGTTAGAGATACATGATCGGATGTAGTGGACTGGGTTCGGCTGGCTCAAGTTCACTGGGGGCTCTTTGAACCTTTGGGTTTTATGAAACATAGGAAATTTATATGTGAGTTTTATTATTACAAGCCGTGTTACGTGTGGAGTACATGTCGGATGCCACAGCCGGGTGTCTCCACCCTGAAAAACTAGCAGTGATTTGCAAGACAGATGTTTGGAGACAGACTTTTATATACATTTTATGTATGTATATGTTATATTTTATGTATTAACATACTATATTTGAATATCATACATAATTTAAACTGCATAAAATTATTAGTACTATATAGTGGCTACTGCTGTAAATAATTAACCCTGTAAAGACGAAGCTTATCTGTTTTATATAAGGACTCAGTGCGTACCGCGCTGTAAACACTCTCCACTTCGGTTATAAAAACCAGTCTCTTAATGTTTTATAAGGCAAAAGTTGCTGTTTGTTCTGAGATCCGTACAAAACACATAAAGGCAATGTGGGCACCACGTAGAATGTTTTAATGTTAAACCTGGTCGTACGTAAAGTTACCGCTAGGCTTTAAAAGTTTAATGTACGTAATAGTATTCATTGACACACTGTACGCTGCGCACGCCTGTGAAGAGTGACACCCTGATGATGGCTACGATGGTTAGCCGAAACATGTAGGAGTAAAAAGTATTGTTGTGCAGTGGTTGGTAATGATAAAAACGTATATGTAAAACAACTGCACGGAATATGTACAATATTAAGTGTATAACACTGGGTAGGGAATTTCTCGACTAGATGAGCAACTGTCAGCTTGTGAAGGACTGTGTCGCATGGAGTTACTTAAGTGGTTAGGGATAGATTGGAGCCTTAACCTTTTAAAGCCTAGCGGTAACTTTACGTACCACCGGGTTTAACATTAAAAAATTCTACGTGGTGTCCACATTGCGTTTATGTGTTTTGTACGGATCTCAGAACAAACAGCAACTTTTGCCTTATAAAACGTTAAGAGACTGGTTTTTATAACCGAAGTGGAGAGTGTTTACAGCGCGGTACGCACTGAGTCCTTATATAAAACGGATACGCTTTGTCTTTAAAGCGCTAATACTGTCTTCAGTATCAAAATGTGTATAGCCTATGCGCAGAAGGTATTAACAGACTTTACCATGCATACCTTGCGACCATTCGAGGTATACTTTGTGTGGTAACACACATTTTTACTGTATTTGTTTCCTATCGATAAATTTAGAAATATTTGTGTGTTGTTGCAGAGTCTGGGCACCGGTTGGATAGCGGAAATCTGTTCTGGAGGATCCATCTGGATCAGGATCTGCTGGATACAATCATCGCCATATACCCGGAGTGGTTCAAGGTGAGGCAGTCTTACGACACTGCAGATGGGAATTTGTGTGTCGTCGTGGAAGAAGGCTTACGTGAATATAAATTGTGTATTCTGTGGGGACCTTCAGGAAGCTTTAATTTGATCCCAATATTTCAGACGTAATTCAGTTGTTACGTTAGATCCGTGTTCAAGTGAGATACTGGTGTTGTGAGGATCCAAACACGGTATGAGGTTTTTAAGTACTCTTCCTTTGTGGGTAGCCAATTTTGCGTGTAAAATTTTTAGCATACTTCCGCTCCTGGAACAAAGCGAAAGTGTGCCTTTTTGGGTAGCCAATTTTTGCGTATAAAATTTTTAGCATTCTTTCGCTCCTGGAACAAAGCGAAAGTGTGCCTTTTTGGGTAGCCAATTTTTGCGTATAAAATTTTTAGCATTCTTTCGCTCCTGGAACAAAGCGAAAGTGTGCCTTTTTGGGTAGCCAATTTTTGCGTATAAAATTTTTAGCATTCTTTCGCTCCTGGAACAAAGCGAAAGTGTGCCTTTTTGGGTAGCCAATTTTTGCGTATAAAATTTTTAGCATTCTTTCGCTCCTGGAACAAAGCGAAAGTGTGCCTTTTTGGGTAGCCAATTTTTGCGTATAAAATTTTTAGCATTCTTTCGCTCCTGGAACAAAGCGAAAGTGTGCCTTTTTGGGTAGCCAATTTTTGCGTATAAAATTTTTAGCATTCTTTCGCTCCTGGAACAAAGCGAAAGTGTGCCTTTTTGGGTAGCCAATTTTTGCGTATAAAATTTTTAGCATTCTTTCGCTCCTGGAACAAAGCGAAAGTGTGCCTTTTTGGGTAGCCAATTTTTGCGTATAAAATTTTTAGCATTCTTTCGCTCCTGGAACAAAGCGAAAGTGTGCCTTTTTGGGTAGCCAATTTTTGCGTATAAAATTTTTAGCATTCTTTCGCTCCTGGAACAAAACGAAAGTGTGCCTTTTTGGGTAGCCAATTTTTGCGTATAAAATTTTTAGCACACTTTCGCTCCCAAAACAAAGCGAAAGTGTGCTTTTGAAATCACCTTGCTGTGTGGGTTTGTGTACGTTGCCTTGTCTGTGTTGCGGTCCGCCATTTCAATATCTCAACCAGTTCACTGATTTTCCGCAAATTTGGTGTGAATTTTCTGTCATTGAATGGCACGCCAACGCTGTATTTTTATTTTCCTACAGCCAGCAGTCCTTAGTAACAACATGGCGCGTATGCAAAACTTTGAGGTGGCACTGACACTAACGTACTTCGCTGTTCTCACAGCTTTCTTATGAATTTCGCTCATCTTGGTGTTAATTACTTTGCATACATTAAACTTTGGGGCACGCGGTGGCGCAGTTGTTGAGGCACTGCGCTACAAAATGGCAGGTCGCGGGTTCGATTCCCGATGGGGTCATTGGAATTTTTCATTGACATAATCCTTCCGGTCGCACTATGGCCCTGGGGTCGACTCAGCCTCTAACAGAAATGAGTACCAGGAATATTTCCTGGGGGGTAAACGCGGCCGGTGCGTAGGGCTGACAACCTTACCACCTTCATGTGCCGATTGTCTAGAAATCTGGGAGTCCAACTTCTTGGAACCCTCAGGGCCTGTCCAGACCTGTAATGGACAGTTTTACCTTTACATTAAACTTTAAAGCGTTGTGTATCACATTTGTAATAAGGATGGTACCTAAATGTATCCATTTCTGACACAGTTTCAGTGATATAACGGTTGTTTATGCATAGATTAATGGCTAAGGATGTTACTCACAAGTGACCACTAGTGTTATAGTGTTGCATAGTGTTATGTCTTTTATTGTGGTGAACTTTGTACAGAGAGAAATGTTTGAACCAGTTAAAATTTATAACATGCGAAGTAATGGGAGATTAATGTTCGTTTTACAAGGTTTTGTCTTAGAGCAGTTTTATAGAAACGAATTGACGTAAACCAAGGAATTGCTGTAGAAGCAGAACATTCAGTAGAGGAGTGGGCTGTGAAGGATCCGCTTGCTGGTGTTTCTGTGCTGAGAACAAGGACTGGAAGGTCCCGGTTGTGTGTTTTGCCAAACATTGCCGCATTCGAGGTGTGCCATAGGATTTCTTGTGTCCAGATAATAGTCTCAGAACTCGGCAGTCGGGGTTCAGTCACCGGATGGACCCTTCCTCCATGTAATGCAGGACAGCCGGGAGATTTGCCGAACAGTGCCTGAACGCGAAACTTAACACCTCACTGCTAGATCTTAGCCCCGGATTATGGCACAGTATAATCTTGTAGGGGTTTACTAACGTTTCGGAGGAATTTTTTGCCTCCGTCTTCAGGGTAAGCACGTACCCACAATCCAAAACGTCAATCTTATATGCTTAATTACGATTTAGATCTTTCACAAGGCTCGTTTTCGCCAAATACGCATGCCTAGTCCGTGGTAAAATATTTTTTATTGGATTCTGTTTTATATAAGCTTCGTATTAGAGCCCGAACATCTCTGTTGGTATGGTCACTAAGCTAGGGGTTGGATGATTCGGGTTTCGAATCATGTCGGGTGGAACATTTTCCATATCAACCCAGCATTCTATGCAATGGGTACCGGCGGATTTCCCAGGGGTAAAGCGGCCTGGGCGTGATGCTGATTACTCACGTCTATCTAGCGCCAAGGTTAAGAATGAGTGGCTTTGTACCTCTATTCCCACTATTTGCCGTCACGGCATGGGCAGGGATAACTATATATTTTAAGCTTCGTATTATGAAGACGGTGTGCTGCATTTTTTTAAAGGCTTTCCCACCCCCGGCAGGGGGGGGGGGCCCTCCCATTGAAATCTGGCTGTAGTATTGTGCTTGACGGTGTACTGAATGCACAATAGGGATGCCTCGATTTATTCTTTGCTGGTTGTCTGCGTGGATGTGTGGTCGGCTTAAAAATCTACGGAGTCTGTGTTTACATAATTCTTTGGTTGAACGACGGCAGTAGCCTGAGGGTTTGAAGGCTTTAAAATTGCAGCTTATTTGCATGTAATAGATTAATTTAATCTCCATTGTCGTTCTTGCCCTTGGAAACAGTCAGCCAGCCTGAATGTTTGTTGCAGGATTACAACCTAAGCCGGGTGGTGACGACTATGGCTGAGGGAGGGAGCGGCGGAAGTGGCGCCGCCCCTGACACCGGACACTCAAGCGGCGGCCAACCCACCGCCCCCAACAGCACCGGCCTATTGCCCCTGTCGCCGCCAAAGTCGGAGGTGGACGAATCTCCACTCCAGAAATCAATGGACAAGAACAAGGAATGTGAGTGTGGATTTGCATGAATTCTTGCATTTGGTGATGCAAACAACTGTGTGTAGGTGCTGATTGGTATGAATCTCTCCAGTTGTCAATGCCGGCAAGTTAGTGTAAGTGTGAATTTGTATGAATTTTTGCATTTGGCAATGCAAACGACTGAGTGTAGATGCTGATTTGTATGAATCTGTCCATTTGTTAATCCCAACAACTGGGTGCAAATGTTGATTTCATTAATCCGGGATACCTCAGTCGGTATAGTGACTAGGTTACGGGCTGGACGGTCCGGGGTTCGAATTCCGGTAGGAGAAAGATATTTTTCCTTTCCCAAAACACCCAGACTGCCTCTAGTGCCCACCCAGCCTCATACACGGTGGGTACCGTGCCTCTTTCCCTGGTGGGGGGCGGGGGCGGGGTGTAAAGCGGACGAAGCGTATATCTCATTACAATCTGGTGCCGAGGTTAAGAATGCATGACATTATACCTCCACTTCTCCACATACCTTCATTGAGTACGCAACGTTATACGTGAAAATAAAAGCTCGTTTCAGCCATGAGGATTGTTGTCTTTTTGAGACTTATGACCCGTATATATCTACCGACGTTTTAGAGGTACTTGCCTCCATCAACATGGTGGGTGAGTACTTCTGAAACGTCGGTATACTTCTACAGGACTACATGCCGTGACAAATATCTTTGGAGGCTTCGCCGTCCTAACCTACAGATCTCATTTTTAGAAACCGTCTTAGAGCGTATACTTCGCCATCCCAGGAAGTGACTGCTGAAATTAAAACAGTAGGAACAAATTTAATTAAGAGACACCATGTCATATGACCAGCATCTTGTCCCTCCTTCCGCGTCTTCAGCCTTTCGTTCATTGTAGCAGGTAGATATGTGCGTTGGTCAACCCAGCGATTCCACTGTTCGTCAGTTGGTCGGTTTCATTTGATGCCATTGACGAAATTGCGGTGTAAGCGTGTAATAATCTTGCAGTTTCATGTGACGAGAGTGTTGTGCGTGTTTCGTGAAAGGCGCCAGACCGGCAACGCAGTTCGAGAGGTCGATTACCTCGAAATCAAGAAGGCTGTGTTTATGTAACCGTTACATCTTGTGTTTAAGTGCTACTTGTGCATCTCGGCGAGGGTGATCATTGTCTTCGCGACGGGTCTGCCAGTGACTCCAGTTCCTTGAATCTCTGCAAGGCCCCCCACACAGCCGTGTCTGTCTGTCCGTGACCAAGTTTCGGCGACAACCGTTTGTCGGATTCTTATGAGACTCGGCGTAGGGGCTGTTTACAGAAAGGTGTCGAGCGGGCGTGAGTTTCGTATTTTATCGGCTAAGTCGTACTTTACTTGAGGGCGTACATGAATTTTGGCCTGCAGTTTCCATATTTGTTGACCGATTTTGGTGAAATTGGTCATAGGAGATATCCACGCGATACCATTTAGTAATTTTGAGTTTGGCTAAAAGCGGTGCGGTGAAAGTCATACTTTACCTCGGGGCGTAAATGAAATTTTGCCCATATTTTCTGCATTTTTGTCCGATTTGGATAAAATTTGGTACAGAGTTTCTCCGTTTAATGTCGCCGAGCAGATGTGAGTTAAGCGGAAATCGGCACAGGAAAAGTCCTACTTTATTTCTCGAGCGTAAATTAAATTTTGCCAGTATTATCCACATTTTACTTCCGTCTTGCATAAAATTCGTCACGGAAGATGTCCACAAAATTTGCCATATTGCCGATCCCAGTGGCCGCCCGGTCCAAGGCGTAGTTCTGCGACCGCTCGCTTGCTGGGATTGCGGGTTCGAATCCCACCAGGGGGCATGGATGTCTGTCTCTTGTTGATGTTGTGTTCTGTACAGGTAGACGCCTCTGCTACGGGCTGATCCCTCGTTCAGAGGAGTCCTACCGAGAGAGAGTGTGTGTGTGTGTCATTGAGTGTGATCAAATGCATCAGTAACCCTCTGCACTTGCAATGATCATGTAGAAGCGGCCACTAAAAACTTTTCCGTATTTATTCAGTTATTCTATTGGGGTGAAACTCCGTATAGGTTAGCTGAATGTAATGCTCTTGAGAATTTGTGAGTTTTCATCAAAATCGGTGCAGGGAAGGGTGTGCTTTCGTCATGGGCGTAAATTAAATTACATTTACACGTGTACCGTGAAAGCGTACGATATTTAGAAAAGTAAATATTTCCTTGATATTATTCTGTGTACTGCGTCACGCTGTACTCCATTTGCATTCTTGTTCACCATTCGGTTGAGTCTCCGACCTAATACTGGATATGGCGGTGCCATGGCTTAGGCGGTTAGTCGCCAGCCTTGCAACTCGGAGGCCCGGGTTCGATCCCGGGGTCAGTCCATATAGGATTTGTGGTGGACAAAGTGGCATTGGGATAGGTTTTCCCCTGTTGGTTACCATCTTTCTCTTCACCACAGGGGTTGCACAATAAGCCTCAACGCTGCTGTGCGTCCGTAGCATCTGCTGCGGGGGCCCTTCACCGCAAAAAAATATCCTGGATACGCTGACAGTGGTGTTCTCCCTCGCACTGCTTGTCCAGGCGATTACTGCTTTAGCCTCGTCAACACCTTGTTCCCCTTCCTGTCATCATAATTAGTGTTCGGTCGACCTTGTAACAACACACACTACATAGCCCATGCAACTGAGATAAATTAACCTTTTAAAGCCTAGCGGTAACTTTACGTACCGCCAGGTTTAACATTAAAAAATTCTACGTGGTGCCCACATTGCGTTTATGTGTTTTGTACGGATCTCAGAACAAACAGCAACTTTTGCCTTATAAAACATTAAGAGACTGGTTTTTATAACCGAAGTGTAGAGTGTTTACAGCGCGGTACGCACTGAGTCCTTGTATAAAACAGATATGCTTCGTCTTTAAAGGGTTAAACCAACACACAAAGACAAACAGCAATTTCCAAACTATCTCTCACGATCAACGCGTAATTTACGACACCGGATAAGTACAGGTTCAGGCCTCGAACCCATAGCTCTGTTTTCACGTACGAGAGCCGTCATTGTCCTGAAGACGCACGTCGAGTTTGTCTCTGAATCATTCTCACGCATGATATCCGTTGCCGGACGGAAGGAAGAGAGAGGGGAGCGTGCAGGTGTCTTCATACACTGCATTGGATCTCAATTAGATATATACCATTGTACAGGGTGTTTCTTTTTATAGTGTCCCTGGGCACCGTCACAGAATGCGTTACTGAGGGACACGATAAAAGGAACACTGTATGCCCCTCATGGTCATTCACTATATTATATTCGAGTGTATCGTATCTTCCTTCCTAAAAGCAAGGGAGAGTTAAGAGATTACATGTCACCATTTTTTCGGGTGTATGTATCTGCGTGTTTGAAACGTTTGAATGTTTTGAGTTTTGTTTACAGATCTTCTTTAAACATGGCGGCGCCGCGTCCGAATTGCACCGTTGTAGAACAGCGAATTGTGATCATTTTCTTTTATGTTCAGATGGCGTTAAAACATCTGAAATTTATGGGGGAATTTCTGTACAGTACGATGAACATTGCATGACGCAGGAAGGACTCTCTTGCTCCACGAACCTTTTAAAGCCTAGCGGTAACTTTACGTACGACCAGGTTTAACATTAAAAAATTCTACGTGGTGCTCACATTGCGTTTATGTGTTTTGTACGGATCTCAGAACAAACAGCAACTTTTGCCGTATAAAACATTAAGAGACTGGTTTTTATAACCGAAGTGGAAAGTGTTTACAGCGCGGTACGCACTGAATCCTTATATAAAACAGACACGCTTCGTCTTTAAAGGGTTAAAGAACATTAAGAGACTGGTTTTTATAACCGAAGTGGAGAGTGTTTACAGCGCGGTACGCACTGAGTCCTTATATAAAACAGATACGTTTCGTCTTTAAAGGGTTAACGCGCGTCGGCATTCCGTGACAGTTACCACTGGAGCACTGAAGCAGGTGAAATTCTGTTCTGTCACACTCCCCGTGTAGTCCATACCTAGTTCCATCGGATTATCACGTGTTTGGCCCACAAAAAGAAAACTCGCTTGGACGGAGAGGTACCAGTGACGATGAAGTTAGGGATGTGGTGCGTACGTGACTATGATCACGCCTAAAACTTTCTTGGCGGGTGGGATCGGAAGATTTGTGAACCGCTGCACAATATGCGTTGAAAAAAAAGGGTGATTGCGTTGAGAAATGCTACGCTTTGTATTCCTCTCCTCTTGTTGTTTACGAAGCAGTAAATTCACGCAAGAGGTTCTGTCGTCTCCAAGACGCCCAGACCATCTCTGGGGCCCACCGACCCTGCTACTCAATGACTACCAGGATGCTTTCCTGGGGATAACGCGGCCGGAACACGAAGCCGAACACTCACCTCCATCTGGTTCCGAGGTTCAGAATGAGTGGATCTATACCTTCACACCCCCTATATGCCTTCATGGCGTTTGCAGGGACAGCTGTACCTTTCACCTTTTACTATCCTATAGAATATGACGCCGTGAGGTGTGGTAGAAATTTACCTGCAGCCTCAATCTTCACAGACATTTTCTCTCGGATGTTTTACCTTTTGAGTTTCAATGAGTGTTTGGTGTGAGATTTGAGGTTCTCACCGTGGGGTCTATGAAGATTCATTGCCTTCTGTGATGTTAGTTCGTGGCGCTGCTGTCCAGAAGGCAGTGTTCTGCAAAGTGTTTGTTACCTGACTTAAATTTGAACGACACAGCACTCGGTAATGTTTGTCCCGCCTTTGAATGTGTGTAGCCTCCATAAATGGGTAAGACTGCTTCATGTTTTGTTCTAGAGCGCCAAGAGACGTTGCGGCTGTCCTGGTGTCCTTGCTCCAGCCGTAAATAATCACGCGGTGCAAAAAGTGTTTTGTTACAGACAACAGAATAACATAATGATTCAGGTCAATTCTTGTTTGTTTTGCGTCTTTATCCGCATTAAATCTTTAACGTGTCTTTTATGGATCTGAACCTATCTTCGTTGTTTACGGCAGTGGTTCCCAACCTCAGGTCGTGATCCAAATCAGGGTCGCGGGGGGGGGGGGGGTCGGACGTTGGGTCGCGAGAGGGTTTTTTGGAGAACTCGATAATTACGGAAAAAAATAAGAATTTGTGTCTAAATTCAAACAGAATGATCGAGAAAATGTAATTATTGAATGTGTATTTTATTTTCGCACCGTGCCTTTTCTAATAATATATTGAATGTGTGTTTTTAATGCTTTGTGTATTTAACCATTTAAAGACGAAGCCTATCTGTTTTATATAGGGACTCAGTGCGTACCGCGCTGTAAACACTCTCCGCTTCGGTTATAAAAACCAGTCTCTTAATGTTTTATAAGGCAAAAGTTGCTGTTTGTTCTGAGATCCGTACAAAACACATAAACGCAATGTGGGCACTACGTAGAATTTTTTAATGTTAAACCTGGTGGTATGTGAAGTTACTGCTAGGCTTTAAAAGGTTAATATTATTCCAAAAAATATTGGATTTGACAAGTAGCATTAAAAATTTAATTTTTGTAATAAATGGCAATGTTATGTAGTGTTCAAGAAAAGGCATTAGTATTAGGTCATTTATAGCAAATATCACTGACTGTTGCTGTTTCTATGATAGGGTCGCGGATCACATACCATTTGCTACTTTAGGGTCACACGCATAGAAGTTTGTGAACCGCTGGTGTAATGGTTACTATACGTACCAGTGCTTTAATGTTGATAAACATTTATCCACATATCTTGTTAATCCATTTAAAACCCAATGGTAACTACATGGTCAGGTTTAACGTGAAAAATCGCTGTATTTCGCCCACACAGTAGATGTATGTATTGCGTGTGGTTATTACAACGAACTGCTATTGCTACTGTATACGACAGTGAGAAATTGTTATTCTAAAGCGATCGCAGTGTTCTCAGTGCGGTACGAACTGCCAGTCTGTGTACGTACACTGCGTTATGTGGATTAATTTGACTGGCCAACTCGGTCAGGATTTTATGTTGGTACTTGGGTCCTGGAGTGTACTCAAAATCCACGTTGCTCTGCATGCTTCTCATGGTGCCCCTCCCCAAAATTAACTTCAAAATTTTCCTCATGCTGCTGCCCTCCAAGTATAAAATTCAGCCCAATCGCTAAACTTCTTTCCTCGGCTGCTTATTCAAGCAATCCACTTTCTATCACGCTAAGTTCTTCACTTCCCAATCCATTACTCTTGTTTGCAGCCTACCTTTACCACAAGGACGAGCAGGCGCTGACCCTTATCCTATACACTCAACGTCCAGTTTGTAAACCGTGTGAAATATCTTTTTATAATCGTGGTAGAAAAATTACGTGGTTACTACACGTAGAAACGATTAAAACAAAGGCTTTCAAAACATTATCTGTTCAAAACATTATCTGTTCAAAACATTATCTGTTCAAAAACGAGAGACATAATTTACGTACAACATACCATTGAGGCGCGTTCGCGTAACCATCGTTGCCGTGGAAAAGCAATAAGTAGTAATATTTTGAACGTGTGTCTGTTGCCTTAGTTATCCGTCAGGCAAAGCGCATGCGCCATATTGTATTGTCATCTGTGGCCTGGCTGGCTTTACCATATTTTTCCGCATTACCTCATAAACGGCACGATTTTCGGAAAAAAAAAAGTTATTGAACATAGAATGTGTTCTGATTTTCTCTACAAATTTTATTTGAAAAATTCCTCATTCTAAGAAGAAATCAGCGAGATAATCGTAAACGCACATAGGTGTTCATGTAAAGTATCAGTTATTCTTGTCGGATTTTAATTAAACTGAAATTTTCTCGACAAATGTTCGGAAGGCACTCGTGTATCAAATTTCGTGAAAATCTGTCCAGTGTGAGCCGAGTTGCTCCGTGCAGACCGACAGACATTGCGAAACTGATAGTCCCTTTCGCAATTTTCCTAACGCGCCTAATGAGCAATTCAGCACCAATATTCAGTAAATTCTCCATAAAGGTTGTGTTACATCTGTCATGGCTTACGTTCTCCCCGGCTTGAATTTTCCGACAGACGCGTAACTTATGCAGTTGCAGCGCCTGCAAAACGATGTTGACCGCACGACTGATACTTGCCAAAACCCACTCCGATCCGCGATTTCTGTGTGGCTTCCAAAATTCCATACAGGAGGTTTTTCATAAATAATTTTATTTCTTCATAATACAGGGTATACACAGAAGAATGGTGCGGTTTCAAAAGTTAAGAAATCTAATTCTCACCTTACACGGGCACAACGTACACCGTCAGCAGCGGCAACTGTCCAAGTTTCTCATGCGCTACCAGCAGTTCGCTTCTCATGCTTACTGCGGGGCCGCGGGGCCAGTTTCCGAGATCGTGTTCTTCAACAGCGCTGGATTGGACGTGCTGCAACAGGAGACAACCACCTTCTCCTTTGGCCACCCCGTTCGCCGGATCTGACACCGTGCGATTTCTTTCTTTGGGGGTTTGTTAAAGACAGCGTTTACGTACCACCATTGCCCATGTCCCTCAAGGAACTTCGTGATCGGATAACGCATGCACTGCAGACCGTTACAGCGGACATGCTACACCGAGTCTGGGATGAATTTGATTACCGTGTGGATGTGTGTCGTGTGACCCAGGGTGCACACATTGAAGGATTGGGATTAACGCATGAGAAACTTGGACAGTTGCCGCTGCTGACGGTGTACGTTGTGCCCGCGTAAGGTGAGAAATAAATTTCTTGTTAACTTTTGAAACCACACCATTCTTTTGTGTATACCACCCTGTATTCTAATTTGAGGGCGTTTGTGGCAAATTTACGAAGGCGTTGGAAGACGGGAAGTCATGATATCAATAGGCATGAGCCTGTGCCACTAATACATACGGACGGAGTTGCAGTGTTCTGATTCGACGCCCTGTGTGTCATTGAAGGCCATTCCTTTCCACGAAAATATCTGACATGGCAGCTTTACAGACGACCATCACCACCACCACAATCACCACCATCACCACCACCACCACCACCACCACCACAACCATCACCACCACAACCATCACCACCACCACCACCATCACCACCACAACCATCACCACCACCACCACC
>BLKM01005430.1:0-20734 GCA_013340265.1 Coptotermes formosanus | reverse complement strand
TCCTATAATTAAACAGTATGACGTTCAGTAGCCAGTTACTGTGCACAATACCGATACTCTAAGGCAGCGTTAAACACTTGTGTGCTGTGAAGTGCAAATAAATCTATTTCTTATTGCACCATGGCAAGTTTACAGCTTTAGGTGCTATTACACAACCTAATTACAAACCTTGAGGGTACTTCATGCGTTACATAATACATGCAAACAACTGTGTTGTGACCGAACTTCCCTTGTCAGGCCTGGTGCGAGTCCAGCCTGGGAAACGAAAAATAATACGTGTGTGGCAAAAGAGTTCAACTCCCTCACCCCACTACACAAAAGGAAGGAAACCCTCTGATCGGGGAAACCGGTGGTCTAAACAGAGCTCTCGGCAGGGTTATTACCCCACTGTTTGCAAGTTCGAGACTTGAGGCGGCGATGCTGAAGGCCAACATCTGGCCAGCTCCGGCCACTGCATTTGTGTGAGTCGACACTTTATAGTGTCATAAATTAATTGCAAGAAGGGTATGAAAGGGTTACCCTCTGGACAACTACTTGGCCTTACTAAGGAGCTGATCTTCCTAGTAAGAGCGGAACCATGAACACATCATTCAGGGTTCAAACAATGAGGGAAGACACCAACCCCCACTTGGAAGGAAGGAGGTTGTGAGATCAGTTGCTAAACAGACTGAGTACTGTTTAGGTGGTCGCTGTGAGTTTAGGCTGAATGCAGGTTAGGAGAGACGAGTGTCAGCTATCAGTGTTATTGTATTTACGCCGTGTAATGTCTAATATAATAAGTAACGTACAATTTAAGTTACCTATATGACTTGGTGAGTCACCTGAGATAGTCGACCACTGAGCTGAATATACAAGACAGTCGGTTGCAGTGTAGTACAGATTTTATAATATTTGAATGGGTAAATGTAATCTGTAATACAACTTAAACGTTATCATGAGTTTTCTTTTATCCTGAAACGAAAATCATTCGGAAAACACAGGAATACTGTACCAAATGTTGTTATAAAAATGTGACTTGGTCGACACTTCCAAGGTAAGAACTGAACGTCTGCGGGTGGGAGACGGAAAGGTTTAGAAGGCTCCAGTCTTATAAGTTAAGACGCCATGTAGGCTGGTGTACTGATACCGACATTTAGGAGGGGCGTGGTGCATCCTTCTTCAGGATAGTCAAAGACTATCTTACAGATGGAGGTGGCAAGCTTCTTTAAAATGCTGGCACTGTACATCAATGCACACGGCGCCAAATTGCAAAAATGCTTAAATCTTTATCATCCCCGTTTTGACAGCCTTAAATTTCATATATCTGTCGCAAAATAAGAAATTTTATTCTAAGAAACCTTAGGTTTTATGTAATAATCTGAATACAAGAAATTGTTGAATTGTCATGAAGAATCCACTTTTAGGAAGACCTTGTAGGTAACAGTCACAAAAATATCTCGGCCAGGATATAGGAGAGTGTCTATACAGGTAGGGGTAAATTTGTTGAAGGAGATAATGTCACCAAAGGGTCGTAATGACACAGTAACTTCTTGAAATAAATGATTCGCGAGCCATTACCTGCCCAATAAGTATAGTAGCCTTATTTTATAGGCATGGGTCCATATTGTACTGTGGCTGGGAGAGTTGGTGTCTTAGAAGTTGCAGTGTTTTCGCTTTTGGTTTCCGTTTAGCAACAAAATAGTTTGCGTTGAACTTGATTATAGGGGTTAGAAAGTTAGTTTATATGGCGTATAATTTGTTAACTAAGGAACCTGCACTCTTTATGGTTGTATCAACGGAAATGGTCGCCGAGCGATTGTCATGTGCCCGGCAATGAAGCATAATCTTGCTGGTCACAACTTTAAAGACGAACGCAAAGTGGAAACATTTATGTTCAGTGGCCGATAACAGGGCACGGACCCCTACCAGCACAGTGTAGAAACGTTCGTCTCACGTTACGATAAGTACCTCAGTTGGGACTGTGACCACACGTAGTGGGGAAGAAGTACAGTCGAACGTAAACGGTTATGATTAGAGCAGGTGGTGACGTTATTACAAATCTCGAACCCTTTGATTTTACATTATTCAGACAAATTAGTAATTTTGATGTTTAGCCTATTTTCGGGCACCTGTGCCGTGTAGAATTGTGCTGCGTTGCCAGAAGTTACAGAGGAAAGCATCTGGTCGACCGTGAACATAAATGAAATCTGTTCCTTCGGAAATTCGGCAGCACAGTCCAACACTGAATCCGCGTGAAACCTGAAAATCAACTTCCCTTCTGTTTCAGACGCCTTAGTAAGCATCACAGTTCTTAATTGCGAACGTTCAGTGTGAAATATTATGACGTCTGAGGAATTTTAATAACAAGAAAGGCTCTGATTTTTATGTTAAAAGCCTTAAAGACACATGGTAACAAACTTATGCGTGAGTTATTAAATTGTATTTATTTTACAAGGTAGAAAAGCCGCCGGTGATTTCCCAGTCTCTGAATGGAAACAGTTTATTTGTAACCGTATGATTCTACCAGACGCATATACTTGAACTACGAACTTGCATAATTGCAGTTACCAACTAATGCACTTAATCCCTTTCACACCCTGCATGTATCGGCGTACATTATGACGCCATCATCAGAGATTGCATGCTGTAATCACCACGGAATGTCCATATGATTCGTGGCAGTCTTGATTAGTATTTATATATACACAAACTATCGAGATACTGGCTTCATTAACATCGTCTGTACGTGAGGTAGAGTGCCGCACTCACGCATGTTTGCCAACGTTATTATGTGTGACGCCTTTTAAAATTAACAGAACTCGAAATTGTTGCGTCATCTTATCTGTGGTGGATCTTCACTTTTGGTAAGCCTGTGTTAACAAGGACGATACCGCGTGCTGTTTTCGTTTATGAAATGCAAATATTTAAGGAGTGCAAGACAAAATGTGCGCATGCCCGCAAGCCTGCACATTGGAAATCAAAATATCCGACCTCCGAAACGAATAAGTGATGCGGATTTCAAATAAAGATGTCCAGATGCAAGCCATGAAAGCATATGGGAGAGTGGAGGTTGAGTTCCACTCATTCTTAACCTCGGCACTATATGGTGGAGAATGTTCAGCCGCATGCCCGAACCCCTTCATCCTCGGGAAAATAGTTCCAGGTACTGGGGCTGGATAGGCCCCAGAGCCTTTCTGAACGGTTTGGGGACGAGAAAAATCTCTTTGGCCTGCCTGGAAACGAACCACGAATCTACGCCGTAACAACGGCGCTGTTCCAGCTCTAATAGAGGCAGAGGGTCTCCTTATGACTAAAACCTACAAATACACGCACGACCCAAATCGGAGAAGCGAATGTGCTACCGGTACATAAGTACAGTGTTTACTGAGATGCTCGCTTTTCTGGGGTGTTATGCAGCATAGATTTGCACTTAGCGACGTTTCGGTACAACATATCAGTCCCACCTTCGAGAGTCAAGCGGTCCAAGAAGAATCGTTGCTTCTTAGACTGACTGACTGTTGAAGATGGGACCAATAGAGTCGGTAGGTAGTTACCAATCTACGCTGCTAGCACTCCAGAAGAGCGAAGCCCTCACTTACACCGCGGCGGAAGCCTGAAATAACGCATACAGTGTTTAGTGCTTGTAATTGCCAGGGTCTTCATCTGTTTCACCGAAAAGCCGGTGACATTCACCGGGAATTTAGCCTAATTATAATATTAAAATTGGCACATGTTTATAGCTACTAAAACCGTTCTACAATCATAATATTCATCTACGGCAAATAAGATTAAGTCGGGCTGAGAAATTTCTGTTACGAGTTTTGAGTATTTAGGATAGAACACAGAAATGACACTAACAATATTTCAACTTTCTTTCACAAGAAAGTGGTCAGAATACGTCTACAAACTTAACGCATAATTTTGTACAAGTCTTTGTCACTACATCAGATATCTGAGTCACTGTTTTAGGAACTCGATTATTCCTGCAGTTCAGGGTAAAATACATTTCGTCGTACGCTAGGCCGAATGGCTCGTCTGATTTGCGACCTAGCAGGTTTCGGTGCTAGTCAATAAATATGGCTTCGGCCGAAGTGTATGTATGCTAATATGGGTATACGCTGCGTCAGAAACACCGAAAGCCACATAAAGAAATTAAGAACTGGTCTCATTAACCAAGCCATAAACCTGTTCGTAAGTACCACTTCATGGACGAAGATCTGATACGCCAGAAGTACTTTACTGGAAAATGGCAGTGGATTACTCCCGTTTGCTGTCATCTCGACGCCTGCTAGACGCATGGTGAAGCCCATGAAGGCGTCGTAATCGAGGAAGGGAACCATGGCCCACATGCCTCCTAGCAAGGAACGGGACATCTGTTCGAATCCGTCTGCAGGTTTCTTTAAGGCAGGAACAAAAACTTCTTCCAGTACAGTCTGGCATAACTGCTTCGTCTCCTGCAAGTTCCCTTTGCAGATATTGAACCTGTGAACAAATCATCCAAACTACCTTAACAGTTAGTGTGGCATCCACCTGAAACAAATTTAGTCACCCTGAAAATGGAGGCAACATGATCCTCCGAAACTTCGGGGCAAACGTCCTACACGGTGTAAGAAGCCAGAAGTTTACAATGGCGTTTTTTATTCAGGGAAGCGCGTATACCTCTCCGTGGTTGTGATACCAATTCCTTCCAAGCTATCTGCACAAATTCACCAAATGAACCCACACAATACAGACAGCTTCCTTCCGCCTGTCTGTCCACATGTTTAAGCCGCGACGACATAGACAGGATATGAAATAAATACGTATGTTCTTGGTGAAGGTGGGGGGGGGAGGTGTGTGGGTGGGATATTCTTAGCTGTGTTTCGAGAATTTTTTTGGTTCGGTTCGTATCGCCGAAACACAAGAGCCATTTTGCATAAAGTTCAACTTGGGTTCAGTCAGATGTCGGCTTACATTTCTCAATCCAATTTTCTTTTCTCACTTCGATGAAGAATCTACCGAAGCACAAGGAAAGATACTGTACATTCCAGCTGTCTTCAGCCTTGTACCTACAGTGTCATTGGCACTGGAACAGAGACGTGTATCTCCAATAAATTAACAGCAAGGCCAATAAGCCATGCAGACTGAAGACGAACGGTTTAATAAACAGCGCAGTTTTGTACTTTAACATCCCGTGTGGCTTCTTGTTAATTACATACAACAGATATATAGAACACGAAATTAAGCCCTTTATCACACGTGTCATGCATTACGACATGTGCTTTCCGGCTGTGTCGAGCCATCACCAGTGTCGTTATGTAATGATTACAAGAATTCTCTGCCAGTATTAACTATAGTAATAATAAAATTTAAGTTATTTAGCCGTAAAAGGTAAACAATAATAAACGAATTTAAAACGTACAAGTTTGCGTTCCTGGAGCCAGTAATTGTCTTGTATATTATGTTCTACTTTAATGCGTTCCATGTCCGTGCACTATATTATACAAAAACACTAATCACCAACAAATGCACAAAGAGAGTTTTATCATCAATTGTAACACACTCCTACATGTTTCGACCCTGCTGGGTCATCTTCAGGGAGAACTTTTTTGTTATCGTTACACTAAGGTTGCACTTTACAGTAGAGTGAGAATGTGCTGTTGACTGTGTACTGCGTTGTTTTTGGAGGCGTGAACTCTGCGGTCCGGGCCTGAACTTCAGTTATGCACTTGTTGGTAATTAGTGTTTTTGTATGTTCTACTTATTCCTCTGTCTTTCCCTTTCACTATAAAAATATTTGTGATTTAATACATATTTAAAATTATCCATTAGTTTATGTATAAAATTACCACATTATTTTATACCAGATTGGTCCTTACAATGCCGATCCCAGTGGCCGCGCTGTCTAAGGCGTGGGTCTGCGACCTTTCCCTTGCTGGGATCGTGGTTTGAATCCCGGCGACGGCATGGATGTCTGTCTCTTGTGTGTGTTGTGTGTTGTCAGGTGGAGGTCTCTGTAACAGCTGATCACTCGTTCGGGGGAGTCCTACCGGCTGTGTGTGTGTGTGTGTGTGTGTGTGTGTGTGTGTGTGTGTGTGTGTGTGTGTGTGTGTGTGACTAATTTTGTGTGATCTAGAAACCTGTACAATGAGGCGGCCTAGGCCCGAATTGGGCTGTTGCGCCACAGGAAAGGTCCTTATAATTGTCTAAAATTTATTTCACACAGCCGTTCTAAAATAGTTGTTGTTTGTATTAAAATATTTTAAAATTCCAATGTGACATTTTTGGCCCGAATACTTTGTTTCCCCCTTGGCCGCATTTTACAACCAATGCTCCATAGTCATTTTCATTTTTATAATACTGTTATCAAAAGGACAAGTGTGCGAACCCTGGAAACCGTAAAAAAAACAGTGCTTTTTCTGATGCTGTGGATCATTGGCCAGGAGAATGTTTTCATCTTGTTTTGTATTCAAAAGATTAATCGACAGTGTTCGTTGTTTTAGCTTTAATGCTAAATGCAGACCTGTCTTCAATTCCCAGAAGGTGACCCACAGTTCTCCAGAAGTGGATGAAGCCTTCTTGCTCCTCAGGTGATCCACGCAGGCCTAGCTTCTCAGGTGCCAGCAGTCCGAAGCCCATGAACCCAAACTGTGTCAAAACCATATCCAACTGAGATATGGTTCCAAAGCCCGCTTTGCGGGCCTTACGTGCAGCAGTGCAGTGGCGTGTCCTAACTCCTATCAGGGACTTGTGCGCCCTGAAAAATATAGGTTAGTCGGTCTACTGTAGCTCACTTTAAAGCAGACATTTGTTGTTAGTAGCTAAAAAACACCTAGCAGACGAAATCCGCAATGATTACTGTTGTAGCTTGAGTTTTTGTTCCGCTATGCAAACCTTACCGATGTGTCTCGTCGAACCCATGAAGTACACGGCCACATCTTATTAAATTCTCGTAAATATACTTTGTGTTCAACAACACAAGCAATGTACGTATAAGGTAACATTGAGGCGCGTTCGCGTAACCATTTTTGCCACGGAAAAGCAATAAGTATTACATATTCTCATTGTGTGTGTAGTCTGAGTTACGCATCATGCAAAGCGCATGCGCCGTATTATATTGTCATCTGTGGCCTGTCTGGATGTACCTCATTTTCTAACATTATCTCATAAAGGGCACAATTTTCGGAAAAAAAAAAGGTACTGAACATAAAATGTGTTTTGATTTACTCTACAATTTTGTCTGAAATATTTCTCGTTCTAAGAACAATTCAGCGAGATATTAACGTACATGTGCATAGGTCTTCATGTAAAGTACCCCTTATTCTAGTCGGATTTTAATGAAACTTGAGTTTTCTCGACATATTTTCGAAAAATAATCAAATGTCAAATATAATGAGAATCCATTCACTGTGAGCCGAGATGTTCCATGCGGACACACGGACAAACGGATAGACATGAAACTAATGGTCGCTTTCCGCAATTTTGCTAATGCGCCTAAAAACTGTTTATTTACATCATCTTTCTTGTTTGCGTTCTCGCGAATAGGACGCAATTCGCCCGCATAGTGGTTGGTATCATTTAGTGTGATGATTTTTTTAAGGGCGCTTGTGTTCTTCTCTATTTGTGTGCCCCTGTGCTTTGCATACTGTTGCTTTATGGTAGCTACGGCCCTGCCAGTGCTTTTCCTACTCCACCCTTACTTTGTCTTACCTCACCTTAGTCTTTGCTGTACTCTACTGAATTTATTTACGTATGTTCAAGAGTATCACAGACTGGTACATGTTAATTACTGTTCTAGAAAGAACACAGTGCCATGTTGGGCGTCCTCAGGTTCCAGCTGAATTAACAGCTACGATCAGCTGTGTAATGAGGTGTGGAATTGATCAGTTTGAGAACAAGGCCCTTAGGCTAATATCTGGATGTAGAAAACAGGAAGGTACAGGAAAATGGAGGAAATTTTGTAGGTATAGTCTCATAGGCATAACTTGGCTAATAACACTGCAGAGGGGGGTAAAATTGACCATGGGTATTACGAAACTTAATTTACGAAGGAGTGAAGTTACAAAGACGGGGAGGATTTGTTTGAAACAGCCATTTCCCCCACTGTTACCCCAGGTCTTTTTATTTGCCAGTCTTCAAATCAGTGGCCAAACAAGTATTCATAGGTAGAAAAAATATGGGGGCATTTGACCCCCTTGACCTCCCGCCCAAGTTAAGCTTATGCATAGTAATCACAGTACTTGCTGTGGAACTGGTACACTCCTACCTCGTGATATTTCCTATAGAAACACTCCCCCAACCCCCAGCCCCCATCCAAGCCCACAGACACGAAACGGGGAGTAGACTAACTCCGGCTTCATTTATCTCCAGATCAAACGTCTCAAATGGGTGTTTCTTTTTGGAAAGGGAATATCCAGGAAAAGTATTAATGTGGAAATCGCTCAGTAATGACGGGCACTTTACTCTTGAAGCCTAAACAGATTTTCCTCCCTAATCCGCTTCGCATAAAAGCGAGGTGACTGAAACATCATATGTGACCCTACCTGCCCTTGCGCCACAAGCAGTGCAACATTAGTGCAAATCCGACGCTAATAAGGCACTCTCTGCAAAAGATCTACAAACAGTGCCAGTTAGGTTGAAATCGGACAGTAATGAAGGACACTTTACTCTAGAGTCCGAAACAGTTTTTCGCCCGTGTCTCGCCTCGCATTGAAGTGGGGTGCCTCAAATATGCTACTTGGCACTCCCTGCGCATGCGCTACGAGCATTGCAAGTTAGGTTGAAGTCGGTCAGTAATGAAGGGCACTTTCCTCTTCAGGCTGAAACAGTTTTTCCTCCCTATCTCCCCTCCCATTCGAGTGGGGTAACTGACATATGCCACATGACACTCCCTTCACATGCGGTACACGCGGTGCAAGTCAAGTTGAAATCGTTCAGTAATAAAGGGCACTTTACTCTTGAGGGCGTAAAAGTTTCTTCTCCTAACTCCCCTAGCGTTGAAGTCGGGTGACTGAAATATGCCACATGGCACTACCTGCGCATGCATTACGTGAAGGGCAAGGTAGGTTGAAATCGAAAAGTAACGGAGGGCACTTTACTATTGAGGACGAAAAACTTTTTCGTCCGTATCTCCCCTCACATTGCAGTGGGGTCACAGAAATATGCCATTTGGAACTCCCTGCGCTAGCGTTACGTGCAGTGAATCTTATGTTGAAATCGGTCAGTAATGTAGGACACTTTACTCTTGAGACTCTAAGAGTTTTTTCTCCCTATCTCGTCTCGCATTGGACTGGGATCACTAAGATATGCCACATGGCACTTACTGCGCATGCGTTACCTACAGCGCAACTCAGGTTGAAATCGGTCAGTAATGAAGGACACTTTACCCTTGAGTCCAAAACTTTTTCCTCCGTATCTCCCCTCCCATGGCAGTGGGGTCACTGCAAAATGCCATACGGCACTCCGTGCACATGCGCCACGACGACTCCAAGTTACGTTGATGTCGGTCGGTAATGAAGGGCACTTTACTCTTCACGCCGAAATTGTCTTTTGTCCATATCTCCCATCACATTGCAGATGGGTGGCTGATATACAATACATTGAACTCCCTGCCCATGCGTTACGTGCAGTCTAAGGTAGGTTTAAATCGGACAGTAAAGAAGGGCACTTTACTCTTCAGTCCGAAACACTTTCTCTTCCCTAGCTCGCCTGTCACTCCAGCAGGGTGAATGAAACTTTAGTAATGGCACTCTGCGCAACCGCTACAAACAGAGCCAAATAGGTTGAAATCAGCCAGTAGTGAAGGGCACTTTACTCTTGAGGCCGAGAGAGGTTTTTTGTCCCTATCTCCCCTCGCATTCCAGTGGGGTGAGTGATATATAACACATTGAATTCCCTGCGCATACTTTACGGGCACTGCAAGTTATGTTGAAACGGGCCAGTAATGAAGGGAACTTAACTCTTAATGTAAACACTTTTTCGTCTGTATAGCCACTCGCATTGCAGTGGACTGCTTGAAATATGCCAATTGGCACTCCCTGCGCATGCGCTACAACCAGTGCAAATTAGGTTGAAGTCTGTCAGCAACGAAGGGCACTTTACTGTCAATGCCGAAACTGTTCTTCGTCCCTATCTCCCCTCGCGTTGCAGTGGGATGACTGGAATATGCAACTTGGCACTCCCTGCGCCTGCGTTACGTGCAGTGCAAGTCACGTTGAAATCGGTCAGTAACGAACGGCACTTTACTCTTGAGGAAGAAACAGTCCTTTCTCCCTATCTACCCCCGCATTTGAGTGGGGTGACTTAAATATGCCACGTGGCACTCCCAGCGCATGCGTTACATGCAGTGATAGTCATGTTGAATTCGGTCAGTAAGGAAGGGCACTTTACAATTGAGGCCGGAAAAGTTTTTCTTCCGTATCTTCATTCGCGTTTCAGTGGAGAGCTTATAGTATGACCCTTGACATTCCCTGCGCATGCGCTAAAAGCACTGCAAGTTAGGTTGAAGACTGACAGTAATGAAAGGCACTTTACTCCTGAGGCCGTAACAGTTTTATCTGCTTATCACCCCTCGCATTGGAGTGGGGTGACTCAAATAAGCCACATGGCACTAGCTGCGCATGCGTTTCGTGAAGTACAAGTTAGGCTGAAATCCACAAGTAATGGAGAGCACTTTACTCTTGAGGGAGAAAGAGTTTGTCGTCCGTACGGCCCCTCGCATTGTAGTGGCGTTACTCATATATGCCACGTTGAACTCTGTGCGCATGCGCTACGAACACTGAAAGCTATGATTGAAGTCGGTCAGTAATAAAGGGCACATTACTCTTCAAGCCCTAACATTTCTTCTCCCCTAGCATTAGAGTGGAGTGAGTGATATATATCACATTGAACTCCCTGCGCATGCGCTACGTCACGTTCACGTTAGGTTGAAATCGGTTGGTAATGAAGGGCACTTTACTCTTGAGGTTGAAACAGTTTTTCATCAGTGCGTCACCTCGCATTGCAGAGCTGTGCTTGAAATATGCCAGGTAGCACTACCTGCGCAGGCGCTACAAGGAGTGCAAGTTAGGTTGAAGTTGGTCAGTAATGAAAGGCATTTTATTCTTGTGGCTGTAACAGCTTTTTCCGCCTATCTCCCCTCCCATTGCAGTGGGGTCACTGAAATATGCCATGTGGCACTCCCTGCGCATATGTTAGAGTAGAATAGAATAAGTATGGCCGAGCCCTTACGGTCCAGATGCACGTAGGCCTTACCGGCCCTTTGTGCCCCCTTCCTAGGCCCGAGTCATGAGAGCCCCGTCCTTCTAAAGAGGTTCCACATTGCCCCCAGAGTCAGACCTCTAATGTCCTTAGGGTCCATAAAAAAGGATCCCAGATAAATATGCCTGAGTGTGACCAGGGCTTCACACTCATGCAAAAACTAGGGCTGAGGTTTCCTCCCCAGCCCACTTATCTTTCAAATTCCCCCCCCCAAAAGGGGCTCCCCCCGTGGTCCCCCGGGGGGGGTCCGGCATCGAGAAAGATGCTCTATCACCAGAGCCCTCTCTACATGTCTTTCAAATTCCCGAAAAACGAAACCCCCCTCCACGTTTCCCCTACAGAGCCCCTACGTAGAGGAAGATGTTCCATCTCCAGAGCCCTTTTTACGTAACTCTCAAAGTCCACAGAAAGAAACCCCCCCTCCAGGTTCCCCTTACGGAGCTCCTACATAGAGAAAGATGTTCCATCACCAGAGCCTTCTTAACATATCTATCACATTCCCCAGAAAAGAAACCCCCCACGATACCCTTACGTAGGCCCTACATAGAGAAAGATGCTCCATCTCCAGAGCCCTCTTTGCGTATCTTTCAGAGCCCCCTGAAAAGGATCCGCCCTTCCGGGTTCCCCTTACGGAGTCCCTACATAGAGAAAGATGTTCCATCTCCAGAGCCCCTTTTACATATATTCAAAATTCCCAGAAAAATGCCCACCTCCAGGTTCCCTTTTCAAACCCCCACAGAAACAGACGCTCCATTCACAGAACCCTTCTCTACCTGTCTCTCGCAGCCCCCGTGAAGGAACCCACCCCACTCCAGGTTCCCAGTCACGGCCCCGATGCAGAGAGATGCTCATCACCAGGGCCTTCTACACGTATCATTTATAAAGCCCAGTAAAATATGCCCCCTTCTAGCTTCCCCTCTCAGAGCCCGCATAGAGAGGGACGCTCCATATCCAAAACACACCTTTGCTAATCTCTGAAAGGCCCGGGAAAAGAGTCCCCTACCTCATTCCCCAAACTGGGCCCCCATGGGAAGAGATGCCCTTCCCTAGAGCCTTCATACATCAACTCACTCATTACTCATTTGCGGGGAAAGAACTCGGTCAACCAAGCCAGCTTCCATACTTGGTAAGGCTGCAATACAACTGGGAGGTCGCCTGGTATCCCACAGGGCGCCGTTTGTGACAGATTCACCCACTGCCATTCATCCCATAGGCACGGCACTCATACCGTAGGATTGGGGATTGTTTTTCAAGGTTTATTCCTTTAGATCCGCTGTGTTCTACACAAACAGGGTCACCTGCCGTAAGTTATGCATCTTCACCGCCCACAGCGGTTCTTGGGTGAAAGGACGCTACGTATGACGCATTTATCACCCCTGCGAAAAATGGCAACACTCTTATCGGACGGGAGTCAACACCAATCATCAGAGAACCCAATCGGCTGCCCTATGCCAGGCCCGACACGTGCCGGTGCCATCTCCTCACGGCAATGGCCCAACCGGGGCCCGAACCCAGCACTCATCCCCTTGACCACTGCGCGTGTGTTACGTGCAGTGCAACTCAGGTTCAAATCTGTCAGCAAGGAAGGGCAACTTACTCTTGAAGCCGAAGTGGGTTTTTGTCCCTATCTCCCATCGCACAGCAGTTAGGTGAGTGATACGGTTACATTCAACTCCGGTCGCATGCTTTACGTGCAGTGCAAGTTAGGTTGAAATCTGCTAATAATGAAGGGCAGTTTACTTTTGAAGTCAAAACAGTTTTTCTTCCATATTTCCCCTCGCATTGCAGTGAGGCCACTGAAATATTCCACATGGCAGTCCCGGCGCATGCGTTACGTGCAGTGAAAGTTAGGTCGAAATCGGTAAGTAATAAAGGGCACTTTACTCTTGAGGCCGTAGCAGTTCTTACCTCCCATCTCCCCTCCCATTGTAGTGGGGTGACTTACATATGCCACATGGCATTCACTCCTCATGCGTTACATGCAGTGCAAGTCAGGTTGAAATCGGTCAATAATGAAGGGCACTTTACTCTTCAAGCCATAATACTTTTTCCATATCACCCCTAGCATTGGAGTGGGGTGAGCGATATGTATCACTTTAATCTCCCTGCGCATGCGTTACGTCCAGTGCACGTTAGGTTGAAATCGGTCAGTAAAGAAGGGAACTTTACTCTTGAGGTCAAAACAGTTTCTCGCCAGTGTCTTACTTCGCATTGCAGTGGGGTACTTGAAATATGCCAGGTGGCACTCCCTGCGCATGCGCTACAAGGAGTGCAAGTTAGGTTGAAGTCGGTCAATAATGAAAGGTACTTTATTCTTGTGACTGTAACAGCTTCTTCCTGCCATTTCCCACACACTGCAGGGGGGTGACTGAAATATCCCATATGGACCTCCCTGCGCATGTGTTAGAATAGAATAGAATAAGTAAGGTTGAAATCGGTCAGTAAAGAAGGGCACTTCACTCTACAGGTCGAAACAGTATTTCGTCAGTATCTCACCTCGCATTGCAGTGGGGTGCTTCAAATATGCCAGATGGAAATCCCTGCGTATGCGTTACAAGAAGTGAAAGTTAGGATGAAGTCGGTCAGTAATGAAAGACATAGTATCCTTGTGGCTGTAACAGCTTTTTCTGGCTATTTCCGCTCGCATTGTAGTGGGGTGACTGAAATATGCCATATGGCCCTCCCTGCGCATGTGTTAGAATAGAATACAATAAGTATGGTTGAATCCTTAACGTCCCGATTCACGTAGGCCTTATCGGCCCTTTGTGCTCCCTTCCTACGCTAGAGTCATGAGAGTCCTGTCCTTCTAAAGAAGTTCCACACTGCCCCCAGATTCAGACCTCTAATATCCTTAGGGTCCATAAAGAAGGATCCCAGATAAATATGCCTGAGTGTCGCCAGGGCTTTACACTCATGCAAAAACTAGGGCTGAGGATTCCTCCCCAACCCAGTTATCTTTCAAATTCACCCCAAAAAAGCTCCACCCTAGGTCACTCTGTGGAGCTCCTGCATCGAGAAAGATGCTCCATCACCAGAGCCCTCTCTACATGTCTCTCAAGATTCCATGTCCAAAGCCCTCTTTACATATCTTTCGAAGTCCCCAGAAGAGAAACACACCGTTCAGGTTCCCCTTACGGAGCACCTACATAGAGAATGGTATCCATCTCCATAACCTTATTAACATATTTATCACATTCCTCAGAAAAGAAACCCCCTTCCGGTTCCCCTTACGTAAACCCCTACATGCAGAAATGTGACATTTCCAGAGCCCTGTATGCGTATTTTTCAGTGCCGCCAGAAAAACATCTGCCTCTCTGAATTCCCCTTCCGAAGCCCTTACATAGAGAAAGATGTTCCATCTCCAGAGCCCTCTTTAGATATATTCAAAATTCCCAGAAAAGAAGCTCCCTCCGGGTTCCCTTCTCAAAGCCCACACAGAAACAGACGTTCCGTTCCCGCAAACATTCTCTACCTGTATCTCGCAGTCCCAGGTGGAAGACCCACCCACTCCAGGTTCCCCATTAGGGCCACGATGGAGAGAGATGCTCATAACCAGGGCCTACTCTACATACCTCCAAAGATTTCCAATAAAGAAACCCCCCTCCAACTACACCTCGAGGCCCTACGGAGAGAGGTGCCCATCACCAAGGCCTTCTATAGGTATCATTTATTAAGCCCAGTAAAGGATCCCCCCTTCCAGGTTCCCCTCTCAGAGTCACCATAGAGAGGGACTCTCCATATCCAAAACACACCTTTGATAATCTCTGAAACGCCTGGGGAAAAGAGACCCCTAATTCGTTCCCCACATTGGGTCCCCATGGGAAGAAATACCCTTCTCTGGAGCCTTCATACATCAACTCACTCATTACTCATTTGCGGGGAAAGAACTCGGTCCACCAAGCAGGCTTCGTTGCTTCCTAAGGCTGCAATACAACTAGGAGGTTGCCTCGTCTCCCACAGGGCGCCCTTTGTGCCAGACTCCAACTGCCATTCATCCCATAGGAACGGCACTCACACCGCAGGATTGGGGATTTATTTTTCAAGGTTAACTCCTTTAGATCCGCTGTGTTCTGCGCAAACAGGGTCACATCTCGTAGGATATGCCTCTTCACCGCGCACAGAGGGTCTTGGGTGAAAAGAGTCTACGTATGACGGATTTATTACCCCTGCGGAAAATGGAACCCCTCTTATCGGACGGAAGCCAACACCATTCAGCAGTGACCCCAATCGGCGGCCCTATGCCAGACCCGACACAGGCCAGTGCCATCTCCTCACGGCAGTGACCCGACCGGGGCCCGAACCTAGCACTCATCCCCTTTAGCACTGCGGGGTTGTTAGGTGCAGTGCAACTCAGGTTCAAATCGGTCAGATACGAAGGGCAACGTACTCTTGTGACCGAAGCGGGTTTGTGTCCCTATCTCCCATCGCACAGCAGTTGGGTGAGGGATAATACCACTTTGAACTCCATGCGCATGTATTACGTGCAGTGCAAGTTAGGTTGAAATCTGCCAATAATGAAGGGCACTTTACTCTTGAGGTTGAAAGAGTTTTTCGTCAGTGCCTCACTTCGCATTGCAGTGGGGTGCTTGAAATATGCCAGATGGCACTACCTGCCCATGCGCTACAAGGACGGCAAGTTAGGTTGAAGTCGGTCAGAAATGAAAGGCATATTATTCTTGTGGCTGTAACAGCTTTTTCCGCCTATGTCCCCTCCCATTGCGTTGGGGTCACTGAAATGTGCCATATGGCACTCCCTGCGCATGTGTTAGAGTAGAATAGAATAAGTATGGCCGAGCCCTTACGGTCCAGATGCACGTAGGGCTTACCGGCCCTTTCTCCCCTCTTCCAAGGCCCGAGTCATGAGAGCCACGTCCTTCTAAAGAGGTTCCACATTGCCCCCAGAGTCAGACCTCTAATGTCCTTAGGGTCCATAAAAAAGGATCCCAGATAAATATGCCTGAGTGTCACCAGCGCTTCACACTCATGCAAAAACTAGGGCTGAGGTTTCCTCCCCAGCCCACTTATCTTTCAAATCCCCCCCCCCCCAAATAGCTCCTCCTAGGTCCCCTATGGAACTCCTGCATTGAGAAATATGATCTATCACCAGAGCCTTCTATACATGTCTTTCAAAGTCCCGAAAAACGAAACCCCCCTCCACGTTTCCCCTACAGAGCCCCTACGTAGAGGAAGATCTTCCATCTCCAGAGCCCTCTTTACGTAACTCTCAAATTCCACAGAAAGAAACCCCCCTCCAGGTTCCCCTTATGGGGCTCCTACACACAGAAAGATGCTCCATCACCAGAGCCTTCTTAACATATCTATCACAGTCCCCAGAAAAGAAACCCCCCACGATACCCTTACGTAGCCCCTACATACAGAAAGATGCTCCATCTCCAGAGGTCTCCTCGCGTATCTTTCAGAGCCCCTGAAAAGGATCCGCCCTTCCGGGTGCCCATTACGGAGACCCTACATAGAGAAAGATGTTCCATTTCCAGAGCCCTCTTTACATATATCCAAATTCCCAGAAAAATGCCCACCTCCAGGTTCCCTTTTCAGACCCCCACAGAAAAAGACGCTCCTTTCCCAGAACCCTTCTCTAGCTGTCTCTCGCAAGTCCCCCATGAAAGAACCCACCGCACTCAAGGTTTCCAATCAGGGTACCGATGCAGAGAGATGCTCATCACCATGGCCTACTCTACATACCCCCAAAAATTCCCAATAACAGAACCTCCCTCCAAGTACCCCTCGAAGCCCTACGGAAAGAGATGCCCATCACCAGGGCCTTCTACACGTATCATTTATAAAGCCCAGCAAAAGATCCCCCCTTCTACCTTCCACTCTCAGAGCCCCAATAGAGAGTGACGCTCCATATCCAAAACACACCTTTGCTAATCTCTGAAAGGCCCGGGAAAAGAGTCCCCTACCTCATTCCCCAAAATGGGCCCCATGGGAAGAGATGCCCTTGCCCGGAGCCTTCATACATCGACTCACTCATTACTCATTTGCGGGGAAAGAACTCGGTCCACCAAGCCGGCTTCCATGCTTGGTAATGCTGCAATACAACTGGGAGGTCGCCTGGTATCCCACAGGGCGCCGTTTGTGACAGCTTCACCCACCGCCATTCATCCCATAGCCACGGCACTCACACCGTAGGACTGGGGATTGTTTTTCAAGGTTTACTCCTTTAGATCCGCTGTGTTCTGCACAAACAGGGTCACCTGCCGTAGGTTATGCCTCTTCACCGCGCGCAGCGGGTCTTGGGTGAAAAGAGGCTACGTATGACACATTTATCACCCCTGCGGAAAGTTGCAGCTCTCTTATCGGACGGCTGCCAACACCATTCAAAAGTGAACCCCATCGGGTGCCCTATGCCAGGCCCGACACAGGCAGGTGCCATCTCCTCACGGCAATGACCCAACCGGGGCCCGAACCCAGCACTCATCCCCTTGACCACTGCGTGTTTGTTACGTGCAATGCAACTCAGATTCAAATCGGTCAGTCAGGAAGGGCAACTTACTCTTGAAGCCGAAGTGGGTTGTTGTCCCTATCTCCCATCGCACAGCAGTTAGGTGAGTGATACGGTTACATTCAACTCCGCGCGCATGCTTTACGTGCAGTGCAAGTTAGGTTGAAATCTGCCAATAATGAAGGGCAGTTTACTTTTGAAGTCAAAACAGTTTTTCTTCCGTATCTGCCCTCGCATTGCAGTGAGGCCACTGAAATATTCCACGTGACACTCCCTGCGCATGCGTTACGTCAGTGACAGTTAGGTCGAAATCGGTAAGTAATGAAGGGCACTTTACTCTTGAGGCTGTAACAGTTTTTACCTATCTCGCCTCCCATTGTATTGGGGTGACTTACATATGCCACATGGCACTCACTGCATATGCGTTACATGTAGTGCAAGTCAGGTTGAAATTGGTCAGTAATCAAGGGCGCTTTACTCTTCAAGCCTTAATATTCTTTCCATAACTCCCCTAGAATTGGAGTGGGGTGAGTGATATGTATCAAATTGATCTCCCTGCGCATGCGTTACGTCCAGTGCACGTTACGTTGAAATCTGTCAGTAACGAAGGGAACTTTACTCTTGAAGTCGAAACAATTTTTCCTCAGTGTCTCACCTCGCATTGCAGTGGGGTGCTTGAAATATGCCAGGTGGCACCCCTGCGCATGCGCTACAAGGAGTGCAAGTTAGGTTGAAGTCGGTCAATAATGAAAGGCACTTCATTCTTGTGGCAGTAACAGCTCTTTCTGGTAATCGCCCATCGCGTTGCAGTGGGGTGACTGAAATATGCCATATGAACCTCCCTGCGCATGTGTTAGAATAGAATAGAATAGAATAGAATAGAATAGAAAAGAATAGAATAAATATGGTGGAGCCCTTACGGTCCCGATTCACGCAGGCCTTACCGGCCCTTTGTGCCCCCTTCCTAGGCCCGAGTCATGAGAGTCCTGTCCTTCTAAAGAAGTTCCACATTGCCCCCAGAGTCAGACCTCTAATGTCCTTAGGGTCCATAAAAAACGACCCCAGATAAATATGCCTGAGTGTCACCAGGGCTTCACACTCTTGCAAAAACTAGGGCTGAGATTTCCTCCCCAGTCCAGTTATCTTTCAAATTCCCCTCCCCTCCAAAATACCTCCTCCTAGGTCCCCTATGGAGCTCCTGCATCGAGAAAGATGCTCTATCACCAGAGTCCTCTCTACATATCTTTCAAAGTTCCGAAAAACGAAATCCCCCTCCACGTTTCCCTTACAGAGCCCGTACGTACAGGAAGATATTCCACCTCAAGAGCCCTCTTTACGTAACTCTCAAAGCCCCCAGAAAAGAAACCCCCCTCCAGGTTCCCCTTACGGGTCTCCTACACAGAGAAAGATGCTCCATCTCCAGAGCACTCTTTGCGTATCTTTCAATGCCCCCAGAAAAGGATCCCCACCTACGGGTTTTCTTACAGAGCCCCTACATAGAGAAAGATGTTCCATCTCGAGAGCCCCCTTTACATATATTCAAAGTTCCCACAAAATAAGCCCCTCCGAGTTCCCTTCTCACAGCCCACACAGAAACAGGCGCTACGTTCCCAGAACCCTTCTCTACCTGTCTCTCGCAGTCCCCGGTGAAAGAACCCACCCACTCCAGGTTCCCCATCAGGGCCCCGATGGAAAGAGATGCTTATCGCCAGGGCCTACTCTACATACGTCCAAAAATTCCCAATAAAGGGACCTCCCTCCAAGTACCCCTCGAGGCCCTACAGAGAGAGATGCCCATCACCAGGGCCTTCTACACGTATCATTTATAAAACCCAGTAAAGGATCCCCCTTTCCCGGTTCCCCTTTCACAGCCACCAGAGAGGGACGCTCCATATCCAAAACACGCCTTTGCTAATCTCTGAAAGGCCCGGGAAAAGGGCCTCCAACATCGTTCCTCAAACTGGGCCCCCATGGGAAAAGATGCCCCTTTCTACAGCCTTCATACATCAACTCACTCATTTCTCATTTGCGAGGAAAGAACTCGGTCCATCAAGCAGGGCTCCCATACTCTGTAAGGCTGCAATACAACTTCGAGTTCGCCTGGTATCCCACAGGGCGCCGTTTGTGACAGATTCGCCAGCTGCCATTCAACGAATTGGCACGGCACCCACACCGGAGGATTGGGGATTGTTTTTCAAGGTTTACTTCTTCAAATCCGCTGTGTTCTACACAAACAGGGTCACCTCCCGTAGGTTAGGCCTCTTCACCGCGCACAGATGGTCTTGGGTGAAATGAGGATAGGTATGATGCATTCATCACCCCTGCGGAAAAAGGCACACTCTTATTGGGCGGGAGCCAGCACCATTCAGCAGTGACCCCAATCGGCTGCCATATGCCAGGCCCGACACAGGCCGGTGCCATTTCCTCACGGCAATGACCCCACCGGGGCCCGAACCCAGCACTCATCCCCTTGACCACTGCCCGTGTGTTACGTGCAGTGCAACTCAGGTTCAAATCAGTCAGTAAAGAAAGGGCAACTTACTCTTCAGGCCGAAGCGGGTTTTTGTCCCTGTCTCCCATCGCACTGCAGTTGGGTGAATGATATATTGTACTCTGTGCGCATGCGTTACGTGCAGTGCAAGTTAGGTTGAAATCTGCCAATCATGAAGGGAAGTTTACTTTTGAAGTCAAAACAGTTTTTCTTTCGTATCTCCACTCGCACTACAGTGGCGTGCTTGAAATGTGCCGATTGGCATTCTCTGCGCATGCGTTACAAGCAGTGCAAATTAGGTTGCAGTCCCTCAGTAACGAAAGGCACTTTACTCTTGAACGCCGAAAGAGTTTTTCGTCCGTATCACCCCTCGAATTGCAGTAGCACCACTGTAATATGCCACGTTGCACTCTCTGCCCATGCGTTACGTGCAGTGATACCTAGGTTGAAACGGTGAGTAATGAAGGGCACTTTACTCTTGAGGCCTTGAGAATTCTTTCTGCATATCTCCCTTCGCATTGGAGTGGTGTGATTGAAATGTGCCACATGGCACTACCTGC
>BLKM01005419.1:0-18014 GCA_013340265.1 Coptotermes formosanus | reverse complement strand
TCCCCCCCCCCCCCCCAACGAAAAAAGTTTACTCGGAATAAGGATATCTTATGAAGAAGTCCTTATTAAAGCTCATTTTCAGTACAAGTTGTTTAATTTCACTGCCTACCAGATTTTTAAAGCTTGAATGACGATATAAAACTGTGCGATTTTCGATAATGTTGATAAGTTGGAATGTGTTTTATAACTGTAGTTAAATGAAATGTGTAGCTGATAACCGGTAAACAGTCATGTTAGCAGCAACAATAGTATAAGAAAGATGGACAGGCTCGTAATCCAGAATCTGCGTGTCATTGTGTCATGCAAATAAGGCTGACTGATTTTTGGACTTCCGTCTTGGCAGTACGAAACCCCATGTCTACACAGCCTGGAATTTATCCTCGGACTGAACCGATCGGAATGCTAACCTGAACACTCGCCTGTATTCCAGAATGCAAACATAATGCTGGGTGGTGGCTAATTGCGGCGTAGCAAGAGCTGTGACCTGCTAAGCTATTTGTACCGCTACACAACGAGTAATGTCACAGCTGGTACAATTGCTATTAATATTGAGGCTGCTAAGTAACTTTCGGGAACATGAAGCATCACAGCTACTACTGCTATTACTACGACTACTTCTTCTTCTGCTGCTGCTGCTGCTGCTGCTGCTGCTGCTAAGTAGCTTTCCGAAACACGAAGCTTCCAGAATTGCCACTACCACAGACGATAATGGATGTAGGCCTACGCTGGTGTTACGGAAGAGATATACGCGGGTGACGCCGAAATGACGAGTATGGAGGAATTCTTATTTCCTCTGAGAATTTTATGTAAGGTATTTTACGACAAGACTGACACTGCTTGCACTGATCAGTACCTACCTGCAACGTGAGACTGGGTTGCTGAAAAGTCAGAGCATAGATAGGAAGAGAAATGAAGCTGGCGCGGGCATTAATAAATATTTGCAGTTCTATGCAAAATCATGAAAGAAGGTACATTTATTAAGTTTGCTTTGTGAACATCTTGACGGCTTCTGTATGGAAGATTTTATCGAGGATTTTCTCTAGGTCATCGAAATATTAATTCAACAGTAAGCACATGAACAAAGAATCTAGACACTCAGTTTGTAATTGTCTCGTCATATGATGTAACAGAGTTTAGAGACTCCACATTGTTTAAGCTGGATGTTGTACACTTCCTTCGACAACGCTACCTTTTTAACGCTTTATTTAAACTTTTAAAGCCTAGCGGTAACTTTACATATGACCAGGTTTAATATTAAAGAATTCTACGTGGTGCCCACATTTGCGTTTATGTGTTTTGTATGGATCTCAGAACAAACAGCAACTTTTGCCTTATAAAACATTAAGAGACTGGTTTTTATAACCGAAGTGGAGAGTGTTTACAGTACGGCACGCAATGAGTCCTTATATAAAACAGATAAGCTTCGTCTTTGAAGGGTTAATGACGCTGTCAGTTGAGAATATTATACAGCGTTGGTGATAGCTGAATTAATGAGGAGGGAGTGCTGATGGAATGATACTGACAGGGGAAAACTGATGTCCTCGGAGAGAGACCTTCCCTAATTGTGCTTCCTCTCTGCTATTCCCAAATCGCACATTGTCCGCAACCAGTCCCACATAGACTGGTTTGCAATCGAAGCTGGTCCTCCGCGGACAGAAGCCAGCCAGTGAGAACCAGAGAGATGGTAAGGCCTAACAGTGCTGTGTCAGGGGCTATTCATTGTCAAATAATACAATCTGAATATTGAGGTAGATTAATTTGAAAGGATTTTTACGAAATGCCTGTGGATTATACAAAAGGCCTCCTACAAAATTCGCCTGGACGGACTGTTGAAACTACGAAGAATTGGTTAGAATAATCAGTAAACACTCTCTACTTCGGTTATAAAAACCAGTCTCTTAATGTTTTATAAGGTAAAAGTTGCTGTTTGTTCTGAGATCCGTACAAAACATATAAACGCATGTGGGCACCACTTAGAATTTTTTAATGTTAAAGCTTGTGGTACGTAAATTTACCGCTAGGCTTTAAAGGGTTAAGAAACACTGCTGAGCACGTGGTGTCGGCAGGGTAGCCAGTCAAGGGGGTCTGCATAAATCGTACCGCTTGGCACGATAACCCGCATTTCACCGACTGCAGCGGTCTTGCACTAAGACACAGCTGACTCCTGATCGTAACGAGCACTTTGCCTCAAGCAGCACATACAGCAGTTACTTTCCAGAAGGCCCAGGACAAGTAGGATTTTGCACTTGTCGGAATTCGGCATACATATATTCAGGCGCCCACCCAAAGGAGCTGGCTACCTGGTTTCAATTTCCCCAGAAATGGAAATTAAAAAAAAACACAGAATATTTAGACACGATGATTACGTTTTACGTGAGGCATTATTCTTCTTAGCCCTTCTGCCTGCTTGTTCACAGCAGGTGTCGAGGGTTTGATGATTTCATTTGATCACAGTCACACAGTACAGTCGGTAGGACTCCTCTGGACGAGGGATCGGCCTGTCGCAGAGACATCTACCAAACAACACAAACACTGTACAAGACAAACATCCATGCCTGCGGTGGGATTCGAACCCACGATCCCAGCAAGCGCTCGGCCGCAGACCTACGCCTTAGACCGCGCGGCCACTGGGATCGGCTATGTGATGTACACCCGCTGAAATCAGCCGCTGATATTGGGTGATGACTAGTATATGGGACTTTTCAAAAATACAATTAAAAAGCTAGTATGTCTTAGACAAATCTAAGAAAAAGAAGATTAGACGTTCTGATTGAAATTACACGGGTTAGTCATGGAATATGTAATGATGTTTATGTGTGCATAAATGCAGTTTCAAGCAATTTTAGGGTACTGTTTTATTTATGGGATGATTTTTATAACATAGTTTTCAAAATGAAGCGTAAATTATATTTAGCCTCAGGTTTAGACCCCCACACCCCAGTTGAAAGATTCTGAGTGCGTATCTTGATATGGCCAAATACATGCATGCAAAAATTGTCCAAAAATCTACAAGCCACGTCAAAATTGTAGTCGCCAGAACGGTGACAAGAAGTAAGTTCCATACCAAGAACCCAAAAATATTAGGCTGCACTGTACAAAATTTTGTCACCATGAAAAAATGGCGCCCGGGTTTTGTATACCCCTAGTCAACTGTATACATACGTATAAAAGGAACCCAACTGATATCGAAACTCCCACACCGGAACCCGATGGTCCACAGTATAAAAGTCCCACAGCCCGTGTTTCGCTCAGCAGGATGCCTGTCCCTCGTCTATTTGTGCTTTCAAGTCCACAAGGAAAAACTGGGTGCACCTTAAAAATATATTGCTACCTGAAATGTTCTATTACTAGACCGTGCCTCTATTCATGAATCTATTTACACCAAAAGATGCACATAGTAAGCACATACACAGCGCGTATTAGAATCCCCTACAAATGTTTCGGCAGGTATTTTTCTTCATCAGGGGTTTCAAGCAAAAGTTCAAAAGAATTTCGCATCCATCCACATGTGTGTGACGTTTTTAACATGTGGATGGATGCGAACTTCTTGTGCAACTTTGCTTGAACCCCCTGATGGAGAAAAGACCTGTCGAAACATATGTAGGGGTTTATAATACACGCTGTATATGTATTTATTACGTGTATTTGTGTTACGTGTCATTAAGTTTACCTAAAATTTAAGTTTTAAAAATTACACATCCAAAAGCATTGGATGTGTGTGTGATTTGTGAAATTGTGACTCTCCCTGAAGATGAACCGAGTGACGGTCCGAAACATGTAGGAATGTAATTTGAACATTTTAGCGCAAAATAAAGTGTGCATGTGGTTGGTTTGTGATACTCTATACTTACGACAATGCGCAGTTTGGGTAATATAAAAAAGCCAGAAGCGCGCTCTTTTCTTTATGAACTCTATACTACCAGCACCGTGCATTTTCGCCAATAACTGTCAAATACCAACTAATGCACCATTGGAAAGTTATATTAAAAGTTTTTATAAGCCCCCTACACATATTTCGACGCGCAGGTCGTCATCTTCAGTGGGTTGTTTATTGGTGTAAGTTCCACTTAGGTGTCCATACGTTAAAAAATATTAACGGTTGAAGAATTCGTGCGTATAGTGGTTCAACCTTTAATGTGTTGAACCTATGGACGCCTAAGTGGACTTTACACCAAGGAACGACACCCTGAAGAGGACGACCTGCTCGTCGTAACATAGGTAGGCGCTTATAGAAGTTTTTAATATAACTTCCCAGTTGTGCGTTAGTTGGCATTTTATAGTCCAGGTTGTTTCCTTATATTGCATACCGTGCAGAGTACATCTCTCTAGTGTTACTAATGAGTGGAGATTTAGTAATTATCATTTACAATTAAATTTCTTTCTTAAAAATAAGCGTAACTGATGAAACCACAGAGCAGAGGATGGTGTATGTTGAATTGCCTTGTCACCTTATTCCATTCTCACATTCAGCGTGTCCCCTAACGCATAGATTTACTTAGCAACTTGAACGCATCGCTCCGTGATTTCATCACCCACGGCTACGGGTCGCTTCATTAGTGGACAAATTAATTTTCTCCACCAGCTAATGAGTGGAAACATTTCCTTTCCACTACTCTTTTCAGTCGCGTAATTTGAAAGTTTGCGTCTGCAAGTAAAGAGGGGTACTAGTGAAAAAGGAATCACTTAAGGAACCCTGAAATATAATTTAAAACAAAAAAGTTCCCGTTCTCTACTTTTCCAGCCACTGTTGTTTGCTGTTTATTTTAAGAGCGAGCCAGTACATCTGATGTTTTGCTTTTGAAAATTTCCCTCGAAATATAAAAATATTCTGAGCTCAAATTTCAGAAATTGCAGTGATTGTAAACCTCTGGTACGGGGATCTATTGCCGATCCCAGTTGCCGAGCCGTTTATGGCGTAGGTCTGCGGCCGTTCGCTTGCTGAGATTGTGTGTTTGAATCCCGCCGGGGGCATGGATGTCTGTCTCTTGTTATGTCGTGTGTTGTCAGGTAGAGGTCTCTGCGTCAGGCTGATCACTCGTCCAGAGGAGTCCTACCGAGTGTTGTCTGAGTGTGATCGTGAAGCTTTTATAGTAAGGAGGCCGTAACCTACTAGTGGTTGTTGCGCAATTAAAAAGGGAAACTATCGGTAGACTGGTATTACGTAACTGTGTAAGTTAATGTGGATCGTTGTTATTCCTGGGTTACGTTATTGGTTTAGACTGATATATTACTTTGGCGTGCTTGTCTTTTATTGCAAATTACATTTCATCTGTTGCTATTAGTGGCTAACGTATTTTCAGTCGACTGGTTTACATCACCCAGTGACTGCGATTAGATTTCTGTGAGGGACAAAAGAACTTTTTTCGAAATATCCTATTGTTTTCACACAGCGAAGACCATGTACACAGGCCAGCAGCACAGTAATGAGGATATGAGGGGAGTAAACTCTTATTATTAATATTATTATTTGTTTTGTTTGTGTAATTATGTCGAACGCTGTGTATATAAGTATTCATACTGGCTTTTTAACAAGCTAAGTGCTATTAAGCCTGCACTTTCATAAATTGAATTATTATCATTATTATTATTATCATCATCATCATCATCATCCTTACCTCTCTGCAGGGTATTTACTATTATACACCTGAAACAAACCATGTTTCTAGGCTATGTAGTGTTGCAGCTGTTCTGTAGTTACAATTCATCATACATGTAATGTCATTTCCCGTGTTGAAAGTTTTGTACTTTTCCGTCAATACTTCCCGAAGCAGGTGAGAAGTGCTTGCTACTACTATTACTACTACTACTATTACTACTACTACTACTTCTACTACCACCACCACCACCACCACCACTACCACCACCACTACCACTACTATAACAACTTTTGATTTTGCGGTAATTTAAGGCGAAAAATTTTAAAGTTTTACCTTTTGGTAAAGGTAAAGGTCACCCGATGACAGGCCCTGAGGGCCCAAGAGCGGGAGTAGAGGTATAGCTCCACCCGTTCGTGAGCCTCGGCACTAGGACGGGGTAGGTTGGCTAGTTCCACGCCCCGGCCGCTTTACCCCCGGCAAAGAGACCCGGTACCCATTGTACGGGTGGCTGGGTGGACGCCAGGGCCGGTCTGGACGGCTGCGGAAAATCTCGCCCCCACCGGGATTCGATCCCCGGACCCTCCAGCCTGTAGCGAGTCGCTATACCGACTACGCTATCCAGGCCAACAGTTTTCCCTTTTGATATCTCAAAAAATATTAAAATGTAGAGAATTATTCTTCCTTGTTTTTTATATGTGGTAAACATGGTCTCGCACATGGAAGGAAGAACACAGTGTGAAGGCGTTCAAGATTGGAGTAATGAGGAAGATGTCTTGGCCTAAGAATTAGGAAGTAATGGGAGACGGGAAGTAACTACATAATGAAGAGCTTCATGGTTTAAACTTGTCACTAAATATTATTTGGATAATGGCGCGTGATATGTATAGCAGCGAATAAAAATGCATACAGAATTTTGTTGAGGAAAACTAAAGGAAAGAGACCACAGTAAAGGCCGATGTGTAGATGGGACAGTAATATTAAAGTAGGGCGTTAAGGAATTAGGTAGATATGTGTGAACAGTATTTATTTCACGCGTGCTAGAAACAAGTGGCGGGCTCTTTTGACGAAGATAATGAAAATTTCATGTTCCAAACTGGGTGGTATATCTTGACCTCCAGGAGACCCTGCTCCACGAAATAAATATACCTTCACATTTCCATGTCATTTATGCTCCTAATGTGACCCATCAAACACAGCCCGCATTATTTTCACAGAAACAACGTATCACAAGATAAGCGGGCAGTTTCGTGGCGGTTTGTGACATGGAAATGCCTCACGGTTGGATATAATGAAGACACTTGAGTTTTCCCCAAGTTTCCTCAAGTTATAACCACTGTAATTCTGGCGTTCTTACGCTACACACCATAGTTAGCTTGTAGTACAACTTGATTCATTCCCTTGTACTGTAACCTGTGTCACATAAACAAAACATAACTCTGTGTGCTAAGGCAGATAGAGAGGTACAAGTGCAAGAGAACCATAGCGTACGAGGTGGATAATTAATGGACCGTGCTGGCAGGTAAATAATGTCAGAACACAGTAGGTGTGAATATAGTTAAATGAAGTGTACCTAAGCGAAATTTTGCGCTTATGAAACTCAGAGATGTTCTAAAGCTTGCTGAAATTAGGACACTTGATTGGTTGCTGGGATTATTAAAGTGTCGAAAATTGCCGAATATTTTATTCTATTTCGGAAGACATTTGGATCTCTAAAACAGAGGAATTAAAACTTGTAAACGTGAAACATATATCTCGTTTCGTATTACCTACATGCGTATTCAAGTGGTGTGAAATAAATTCCTGTATTTCACAAAAGGAAGCTTTCCCATTTTTTAAAGGAAGGACTTTAATAAAATATATCTGTGAAATTTTAAGAGACTGAACATCAAAATAGTGAATGGAGCAGCTGAGAATGCTTGTTAAAGATATAATGAAGCATGTTTGTTCAAAATAATTATTTCCTACTTTGCTACTTTACTTCATGTTTGCCCAGTGGTTTCGAGCAGATAATATAAGGCAAGCCCGCTCAATTCCATCAGCATGTTGCTCGCGATAGAGGGTTATGTTGCCCGCTGGGACATTTGAAATTACAGAAGGACTTTTAAACTTCTTCCTGGCAAAGCCGAGGTAAGAAGCAGAAGAAATTTTGAAAACGGATAAGCTGTTTATTTGTAGAGAGGTATATCACACCACTAATGCTTATGCAAAAAGTGCTAAATATGGCGACAGTATAACCTGTTCTGAATTGCATTTTTTTAATAAATGTTTCCTGTTACGACAAATTCCAACAAATGCACTCACAGTTGACAAGTATTTGAATTACATTATCTTATAATATGTACTGTTCTACATATTTCGAATCGAGGGAACCATTTTCAGGGCGATTCATGTAGAAAGGGGTTTTGATTGTGAATATATAAATCACGTAAATTGAAAACCTTAAGAATTCCTTTTTACACGAATCTCCCTGACGATGGCTCACTGAATCAGAAATATGAAGGACATATCGCATAATACAAGGTAAGAAAATAAAATTAAGAATTTTTGACAGATGTGTCTGCATATTTTTGGAATTGTGTGAGTAACATCTTTAATGCATGTAATATCAAAAGTATTCAAAAACACTAATCACCAACAAATGCACAAAGAGAGTTTTATCATCAATCGTAACACATTCCAGCATGTTTCGACCCTGCTGGGTCATCTTCAGGGACAACCTTTTTGTTATCGTTACACTAAGGTTGCACTTTATAGTTGAGTGCGAAAGTGCTATTGGCTGTGTACTGCCTTGTTTTTGGAGGCGTGAATTCTGCAGGCCGGGACCGCACAGAGTTCACGCCTCCAGTACACAGTCAACAGCACGTTCTCACTCAACTATAAAGTGCAACGTTGGTGTAACGATAACAAAAAAGCTCTCCCTGAAAATGACCCAGCAGGGTCGAAACATGTAGGAGTGTGTTACGATTGATGATAAAACTCTCTTTGTGCATTTGCTGGTGATTAGTGTTTTTGTATAATATAGTGCACGGACATGGAACACATTAAATCAAAAGTACTATTAGTATTACACTTCATTGTGCAAGATTTATAGACAAATACACAAGTAAACATTATCTATGTTGTTATAAATGTAAAGCAATCCCATTACAGGCCTGGACAGGCCCTTAGGTTTCCAGGAGTTTGAGGCTCCCAGATTTCCCGACAGTCGGCACATGAAGGTGGTAAAGTTGTCAGCCCTACGCGATTACCCCCCAGCATATATCCTGGTACTCATTTCTGTTAGAGGCTGAGTCGACCCCAGGGCCATAGTGTGACCGAAAGGATTATGTGAATGAAAAATTCCAATGACACCCTCGGGAATCGAACCCGCAGCCTTCCGGTTTGTAGTGCAGTGCCTCAACCAACTGCGCCACTACGTATACTAATTCGAACTTAATTATGTATATTGAATTTCATATTGCCCTATGCAGAGCAAAATTTGAGGCACAAGCTAAAGGTTTAGCAGGCCTTATGTAAGGCATAACGCATAAAACGATCTGTGTACACGTTTGGTTTTTATTTAGACAAGTCCAGTTTAATGTAGCAAGCGAGCTGTTTGGTATCAACAAGAAAATTATATGATATCCTTTCGGTTTTACAACCCAAATTTAAGGATAAATATTGGTAAGAGCCTAGAATTTGTAGAGCCAGTTAAGTATTAAAATCTTCGACAAGAATTTATTTATTTATTTATTTATTTGTATCCAGTTACAAGTTTCGGCTTTCTACTGAGATATTATCAGGATATAAATTCTAATCGGGAATTTTATTGGTTGTCACTTCATTACTTTTCAAAAACGTGACATCTCGTGCTTTTCCACTCCATCTTTCGTAAATTGTTTGTTTTTAAAGTAAAGGTTTTGCAATTAGTGCAATCTTTCATAATAGAATTTGTATTAGTTTGGAGATGGCTCATTACACACAAACATCTAGCTGCATATAAACAGATATTCTAATCGATAAACATTTGCTGTAGTGCAGGGGATTTTTTATCATTTATTAGGCGCGTTCGCTTAGTCGCGGAAAACACCTGTTGCGCGTCATGGCCGTCCGTCCTTCTGTCCGATTTTCAGTCTCTCTGCCTGTCCTCATATATCAGCGTGGCTTCCACAGGACAAATTTTCGTGAAATTTGGTGTTGGGAACTGTTATGAAAATCTGTCCGCAAACTCCAAATTGCCTTAAAAATGGGCAAAAATACGGGACACTTTCGGTGAAGATATTTGGCCGGCTGTAAATCGCTAAAAAAGTGCTTTCTTCATATGAAATGGGATCGGGTTTTTAAGAGACACCACAAGGCAAAATATTACTGAAGAACAACAAAATGATGTTATACGTGCAATACCTCTGTTGCATATTGAGTACCAACTTTACAAAACACGATGATCCACTTTCAGGAAATGTTCACAATAGTTAGGAAGTTTACTGAAGCCACATAAAAGACTAATCTTTTAAACATGTAGTTTTGTATCTGATGCGAAATCTCTTAAGTTTCATGAATTGTTCAAGAAATGCACCAGTATGTCAGGCTGTAGAATATCTCAAGTTATAAAAGCTGATTACTTTGTCAGATTGCCTGCAGGCTGCTTTTATCCAGCGATATTGGCGTGCTAGGAGACTGGAATCTTCCTATTCAATCCAAATTGAAGCGTATAAATAATTGTTAGCGACTGATGACGCTTAATATATACAGTAAGCTAAAAAGACTCTGATCCTTAGGGACATGTTAAGGGTTCACGGTGAGATGAGTTTTCAAAAATTCTAGAACCTGCAGATTCTAGTAGTATGTGTAAGCAAAGAAGAAGAAGAAATTCAAATAGGAACTACAACACCAGATTACATTTTTCTGCTGCTCTTTTCGTATCTATATAAATTGCTTACTTGCTTCTGTTCTCTTTTCGTATCTGAATTTTCCCATCAGTTCCTTGCATAACATTGCTCTTTATCTCTATAACCAAACTCGAACAGGCGTTCACCAAGTATAAGATAATTTTTTACTTCGTGCAGTAGCAAACCTCCAAGAATCTTTTTTCATCTCTGTATTCAAGACGAATACGAGACGCTGTGTAAACACTGAAAGGCGTGCGTCATTATATAGTTACATGTACAAAATAAACGCGACCTTAAAACTACACCCGTCCTTATGTCTTTGATTTCAACTGTGTGTGTTATTCATCACTAGCTTAAGATCATAAAAAATTCACAAGTAAAATTCTGATAAGGTTGTATAATTATATCTCCTCTCCCATTTCTCCCTCATTTCTGTCGTGTCACTTTTATGTGTCTTTCTCATCGTCATTTCTCTCCTAGTTCCATCTTCTCTCGCCTTGATTTTAAAACAATTTTACGGAATTAAACAACAAAATGTTAACAGTGGTACGTAGTGTGTCGTTTAACCCCCCCCCCCCGGACTGAAGTCCGCCTCTTCTGTCCGCTGTACACAGCTCGCACTACAAGACTTCTCCGTAACTTGATAATGGATTTAATATATGTTCTGACGTTGAACATCCCAGCTGGCGTGTGTATGCAAGGTGCATATTTCAGTTCCTCAGAGAAGAATCAGTAACAACCAACACTTCCGTTTGGTTTATGTTTTAAAGGTTTTTTATGTTTAATATGTTTTAATTGATATGTCTTCGGTGTCGTAATAGCATGAATTGGGAGATTTGAAATCGATCTTTTTCGATTTTTATGTTTATCTCCACAACTGCGTCCTTGCTTTCAGATCCTACTCCAACCGCTCTGAGTTACAAAGAATAATAGTGGCTAGGTACGAGATATATTGTGATAAATATCTCAACAAATTTTAGGGAAGATCCGAAACGTAAAATTTTGCGAAATTCTGTCATGGGGAAGTTGAGCTGTTCCATGATGACTGAAAGACAGACAGATAGGCACGACGAGGTTAATAGTCGCTTTTCACAACTGCTTTGAGAATGTCCTTAAAATTTGCTAGTGATTAAAATATCGCGCTATTCCTCCAGGCGCCTTTTGGCTTAAATTTAATCCATTCCATTCTTGATGCTTATTCTAAGTTTAAAGTGGCTACGTAAAAACAACATACAGAAAACCTGACAAAAAGCTACATCGAAAAGTTTGGCCTCAGTTGTTATAAGTTTCTCAAGCAGACAGTTGTGTTGCAGAACGCAAGGAACTGCAGGCCGGTTTATATTATATCCAGTGTTCGTTTTGGACGGTTAATTGATGGACAGAGCCCAGCACGTGGTTCCTCTTGGGACACTCATTTAAGCTATAACTTACGTACGTGAGAATCCTCTTCTTTGCTAATTCTTACCGAGTGAGTTGGTTCTAGCTGTGGCTGCCGCTTAGTATTTGAAAAGTGCCGCGATTCGAATCTCGGCCAAGTCACCAAATATTGTGACTAATGTTTTCCCGGTTTTCCTCATTTCTTACAAACAAATCGGGTAACATAAAATGTAACATTACTCTAGCAAAATTTTACTCTTATTTTGCACCAGAAATTGTACATATAATGACGATTTGGGTGGCCATGGCTCTGAGGCGTAGGTCTGCAGCTGCTTGGTTGCTGGGGTTGGGGTTCGAGTCCCGCTGAGTGCATGGATACTCGTCTCTCATGTTTGCTGTGTGTTGTGCAGGTAGCGGCCTCTGCGATGTGTTGGTCACTTGTTCAGAGGAGTCCTATCGGCTGTGTTTGTCAAACTGCGTTAGATCTAGGAATCTCAAAAACGAGGCGACATAGGCCCGATTTGGGGTGTAGCGTCACAGAAAAGAAGTCACCGCGTAACAGTAAACCTAACATCGTTCATAAATGATGTTATTAAAAATATAAACTGCTGACTATAACAGTTATACGACACAGTTCTTTAAAAACATAGTTTGCTTCCATTTCTACACCTTCAGTGTGATCTTACCTTTGTTTTGTTTTGTTTTTTTGTAATAACGAGACCAGTGGCGTATTCACCCACAAGCCTAGCTTACTTATTCGCATGAAGGAAAACTAGTCCCACTGTTTTATACAGCACACTAGCACCAAACACGGTATGGGCCTATATATTAATGTCTTATAGAATCAGTCTTGATTGACACATTTAAAAGAAACCATTTAAAGACGAAGCGTATCTGTTTTATATAAGGACTCAGTGCGTACCGCGCTGTAAACACTCTCCACTTCGGTTATAAAAACCAATCAGTTAATGTTGCATAAGGCAAAACGTTTGTGTTTGTTCTGAGATCCGTACAAAAGACATAAATGCAGCGTGAAAACTACCTAGAATTTTTAGTGTTACTCCTGATGGTACGTAAAGTTACCGCGAGGGTTGAAAAGGTTAATAACCAGACGTGTATGGCTCTGGGAGCACGCGGTGGCGCCGTTGGTTGAGGCATTGTGCCGTAGGGTCGCAGGTTCCATTCCCGATGGGACCATTGGAATTTTTCAGTGACTTAATCCTTCTTGCTGTACTTTGGCCTTGGGGTCAACTCAGCGTCTAACTGAAATGAGTACCAGGGATATCTACAGGGGATTAAGGCGGCCGGTGCCTACAGCTGAGAACCTTACCACTTTCAGTCTAGAAATTCTGGTAAACTCAAATTCCTGGAGTCCTAAGGGACTGTCCAGGCCTGTAACGGGATGGTTTTACCTTTTATCTTTTTATATGTTTCTACCTTTAGCTTTCGCCTTAATAAAAGTTTACATAATTATTTGCTCCGTTTTATTTCATCCTGATCTTAGTATGAAATTCGTGTGATATTTAAACACGTTTTGCACAGAGTACGCTTGAAAGTTTTCCATACTGAGAGGCCTGTCAGATACAATTATATTATTTTATAATTCACATCAAAATTCGCAGGCCTACGTACCGAATTTTAAGTACAAAAAACCGTTTGGTGGCGTAATGATATTGAACTGTTGACAGATAAACCCCCACAGGGGTGAATGCGGGTGGATGCGAAATGAATATTTAAAATATTATTATTTAAAATGTCCCACATCCAAAATCAATATTACGCCATCAGCCATAAGTGGCACAAGAGTTCCATAGTCCCAGGAAATAAAAATACCTTGCAGTGACGTCTCTCTTATGAGTGACGCTCATGAATATGCCGTGACTTTGTGTAGTCTACAGAAGATCTTCCAACTAACGGCATATTGTGTGAACATGACAACGTTCTGTTTGCTTCTGTTTTATTGTTTTAGTGATCTAATTATCCAAGTAGAATAAGGCAGATTTTAACATAACTCACATTTCTGACGAAGAGAATAAGACCAACAAGAGGTGTGGCAGTAGAGACAAGAGGATAAATAAAGGTGGGAATTAATGCAAAGTGGTGTAGTGTGCTTTCTTGAGAAGTCACCGCCTTCTAAATACTGACTTGTTCTTCATTTAATTAAGGCTTAATTCATGCATGACGCGGAGGTGTTGTCGAAACGAGTCTCTGCGGCTTCACTTAGCACTTCTCTGCATAAAAGACGCACCTGTATTCCTCCTTTTTTTAAACTGTTAGTTTTAACTGTATTCATTTGCCTTATTTACTGTGCAGTCATCTAACAAATTTGCTTCGTGCTGCCGTCCACATTACTTCTTAACCCGTATACCAGTCACTATTACAAATATCCAACCAACAAAGTAACTAACTATAAGTAAATAACAAAGTAACAATTAACCGTTACTTTCTCCAGAAACTTCCCACAAGTTACAAAGCCGGACAGTTCATTACATCTACAATAAGATCCCTAGTACTATCCCAGTGGCCGCGGGGTCTAAGGCGTGGGTCTACGGCCTGTCGCTTATTGGGGTTGCGGGTTCGAGTCCCGCGGGGGGCATGGATGTCTGTCTCATGTGAATGTTGTGTGTGGTTAAGTACAGGTCTCTGCGAGGGGCTGATCACTCTTCCAGAGGAGTCCTACGGAGTGTAGTGTGCGTGAGTGTCACGTAAACCCTGGATAATGAGGAGGGCCTCGCCCACTAGGGGCTGTTACGTCAGTGGAAAAGAAAAATTAATCACTATCCTGAGGCGGATTAAGTTTCTCTACAGGTTTCCAAGCCTTTCGTTTAAGACAAAATTTAATCCCATATACTCCAAGATATTACAAGCAATATTTTGCTTCAGGCTTCCCTTTCAAGCCCCTGTACAGATTTATCTTCTCCATTATATGTGTCACGTGTCTGACCCATCTCATCCTTGTTTTGATCACCATAATGATATTTAGCAAGATCAAATTATGAAGCTTCTCATTACGAAATTTCTCCACCCAATGTTACACCCCCCGTGTTACGTCTAAACATTTTGCTCGCCACCGTGTTTTCTTACATGCATACTCTATCCTTCCGTCCATACGAGGTACCAAATAAATAAAAAAACAACACGCAGAATTGTACTTCTTTTGATTATCTGCATTACATTGTCTCTAAATTTGTGCGAGTACGATAAGAATTGATGACATGAAGTGTAATAGTTCCTTTTTTCCACTACACTTCATCAGATGAAACAGTTAATGCACTCAGGCAATTGTGCGACCTTCTGACGGTTCCCGACAAAATTTCTTTGAGTATGCTAATATTAATGTTGCGCAACGTACAATGTCTGGGGTATAAGTAAAAACAGGGGCACGCGTTGGTGCAGTTGCTTGAGGCACTGCACTACAAGCCGGAAGGTCGCGGGTTCGATTCCCGATGTTTTCGTTCGACATAATCCTTCCAGCCGCTCTATGGCCCTGTGATGACTCAGAATCTAACATAAATGAGTACCAGGAATATTTCCTGGGGAGGTAAAGGCGGCTGGTGCGTAGGGCTGACAACCTTACCATCTTCATTTGTGGATTGTCTAAAAATCTGGGAACCTCAACCTCCTGGAACCCTCAGGGCCTGTCCAGGCATTAATGGGGTTGCTTTACCTTTATAAGTAAAAACATACATTTAAGTTTCGGCGAAACTGTTGCAGAGAGGAGGTAAACCATTAGTAGATTCCGAGGTCAAAATATTTCTTACTTATACTTGGTACAAGGATGAATCACCATTGTAGCGAGAGTAAACTGCAATACATATCTTTTTTTATGACTAAAACGTTATACATATGTGGAAAGGTAAGCATTTTTCCACACTGACATTGGATGCAACTGGTTCTTCCGAAATGTCGGTATCTCCGCTTAATGTAGACTCTCACATCCCACAAGACTGTAATCTGTTTCTCCTACAATACCGTATCACCACTCTTATAAATAGTGCCTTTTTAAATAGGGAACTATTCCAGTTTCAGCCTTTATTTTGTAAAGATTGAGATAGGTCTCATGTATACACACAACACGATGATGATCCTAAAAAAAATGGCATTATCCTCCCGTCTACGCCTACGTCTTCTAAGTGGTCTCTAAAAATAATCTTCTAAAAATAATCGTTTTTGTTCCAAGGCCCATTTGAAAAGAGAAGAAAGGAGCAACTGAAGCAACGTACACGACCGACATTACAAGGTTCTATCGACAAGAGCCTCCGCTGCCTGGCTAGACTTCCAGTTGCTCAGCGCGCGCTGTGGTGTGGCATGTTGCTAGGTGAACCAGTTGCTCAGCGCACTGTGGTGTGGCATGTTGCTAGGTGAACCAGTTGCTCAGCGCGCACTGTGGTGTGGCATGTTGGTAGGTGAACCAGTTGCTCAGCGCGCACTGTGGTGTGGCATGTTGCTAGGTGAACCAGTTGCTCAGCGCGCTGTGGTGTGGCATGTTGCTAGGTGAACCAGTTGCTCAGCGCGCACTGTGGTCTGGCATGTTGCTAGGTGAACCAGTTGCTCAGCGCACTGTAGTGTGGCATGTTGCTAGGTGAATCCGGTTGTTCGCTGTTTTGTGCTCAGCATGGTCGCCAGGTACACATGCGTGACTGAGGTGACTGAGGCGAAAACCATATTTAGCCGTTCATAAGGCAATAAAATTGCGGCACACCATCTTTATCAGCGCGAATTTTTCGTTTTTCAAATTCTAGAGAAAGAAAGACATTTTCTAGCCTTGATTGGAGCTTTAGCAGAAGTGGAACCACGCGTTTACGGCAACCGAATTAGGAAGAACAAGTATAGCCTGACACCAGACATGAAAGACAGAGTTCTGGGTGACGTTATTGTTCATACTGGGACCAGAATGCGGAGGATTTCAATACCAGAACACCTGGCCCATTCGACTGTTCGATGGGGATTCCGCGTGCAACGGCTTTATCTTTATCACCTGCAGACAACATAAGGTTTAGGCCTACAGTAATAGCCTGGAAAAAACAGTTTTTCAGTGGCTCCTGGAACAGTGTTCTGGTAAGCCATGTTTGCTCTCTTTTATGCTTTTCACAAATGAGTCAGGACTTACTGTGCATTGAATCATTCTGTCGCCACTTAAAGAACCTTCTTTAAGTAGGAGATAAACTGCAGATCCTCTTGTTTACCATCATTGCTGACAAATGTAGATTAACATAACATTTTAGGAAGCATCCTTACTCATTTTTAAACGCTAACTATCCCGTAGAGTTGGTTGATCAAAGCAGACCAATTTACTGGCACGAAATTTGCGTGTTTTAAACGCCCCAGATGTTTTGTTTATGGCCTTTTTTAAAGTACTGTATATGTTTCCGCAACTAGTGATATAGAGGAGGAAATCCTATATGTGGGTTAATTCACAATATGCCTGCATTTCTTAGCACGCACGGGCGTCAGTTTCAGGTGGACAGTGCTGTGTGGAGTAAGAAAGAAAATGTCTGGAACAATTTCGTAACTTTTTTCTATCAAAACAATAATGTGTGGCCTCTAAGTCAGCTGTTTGTAAATAATGCCTTGCCTGCAGATGGATCTGCACATTTTCTTCCTTCGCTTTCCGAAAAAAAATAAACCATAACTCAAAGACAAAATATTCAAAGCCCCAATGTAATTTAAATATTTTAATTGTGGCAATAAAAGTGGCGTTTTCTTAAAGTGGTTTCTCGCATTTCAAATGTACTCTGCGTCCTTTTCAATAAGTTTGTAACAATGGTTTAATAGTTCTGTATCTACTATAAGTTTGGCTCAAATCATGATTGGAATTTCAGTCTCTAGTGTTCCCTCGCACACTTAAAACCTAGAAATGAGTACTAAATTCTTATGCAGCTACATTTTTAGTGCCTCTTGAATTACCTGGGTCGTCCAAATGGCGTATTCTAAAGTGATGTTTAAGAAGGATTGGCGAGAAAACAGCTCTCAGTTTTGGACAGCGAAACAAGTCGAAAAAAGTAGTCACCTACGCAAATATTAATAAACAAACACACTTTTAATTATCTAAATTGGTTTTATAAAGTTTACCGAATTAAATCGGAATACTTCACCATACCTTTAAACTAATTATAAATTTCCTGTAAGCTAGTGTCCTCTCATATTATATCCATTTTCCTCCATTTTCAGG
>BLKM01005418.1:0-31734 GCA_013340265.1 Coptotermes formosanus | reverse complement strand
TATGTATGTATGTATGTATGTATGTATGTATGTATGTATGTGTGTGTGTGTGTATGTATGTGTGTGTGTGTGTGTGTGTATGTATGTATGTATGTATGTATGTATGTATGTACGTACGTGTGTATGTATGTATGTATTTAAAATGGATATGCGTATAGACAGCTGTGCGTGTGTGGTGCTAGATGTCTTGTTGGTCGCATGGTGTACACAGTCACCTATAAAAAGGATTGAAATATCTTTCGAAGAATGGATATATGTGTACGTCTGGGTCCTCTACACTTTCCTCTAAAAACATACTTTTATTTGTGTGTGTGTGTGTGTGTGTGTGTGTGTGTGTGTGTACATATATATATATATAGTCGCTATATAGACTACGATACGAGCAGGACTGTCCGGGTTTGATTCTCGGTACGGACACATATTTTCCTCTTCCCCCTGACAGAGTCCATGTAGCTTTCTTCCTGACGGGTGCCAGATGGGTTTGAACGTGGAGTAAAAGGGAAGCAGAGTGACGCTGAAAACTTAGCTCCATATATCAGCTGGGTTAAGAGCAGGTGGAACCTTACTTCCAACCCCCACCGTGCCCTCAGAGAGTACTGCATAAGCCTGACCAGTTTTGCTCTATTATCATCACCTTCGACCACCTTGAATTGCACTGACGATGACCACCTGTCTGTCTCTGTAACATAACCGAAACTCGTTGCTCTCATAACAGGTACCTTACATACACGCAACCAGAGTACATTTCCCATGTTAGTAACACACTTTGATTTTGAGATTTATACTCTGACATCCATCATTTAAACCTTCGCATCCCCGGAACGTGACAGAAGTATCTATATAAACAAGCCAACTCGTAATTGAGGAACCCACACCACCCAATTCAAAGCCGTGGTATTTTGTCAGCTGAAATATGTTGATGCACCGCAGCATTATGGAGGCAGTCCCGTGAAATGTGCAAAGCTGTGATCTCATGCAATGTAAAGGCCACAGCGATGTTTAGTTTTTCTCAGTATCTACACATGCACATGAAACTGAAATCTCTAGTGACGTCTAAAGCTTCAATTAACCTTTTAAAGCCTAGCGGTAACTTTACGTACCACCAGGTTTAACATTAAAAAATTCTACGTGGTGCCCACATTGCGTTTATGTGTTTTGTACGGATCTCAGAACAAACAGCAACTTTTGCCTTATAAAACATTAAGAGATTGGTTTATATAACCGAAGTGGAGAGTGTTTACAGTGTGGTACGCACTGAGTCCTTATATAAAACAGATACGCTTCTTCTTTAAAGGGCTTTTATAACCGAAGTGGAGAGTGTTTACAGCGCGGTACGCACTGAGTCCTTATATAAAACAGATACGCTTCGTCTTTAAAGGGTTAATATTAACATTGTCGGGTTTATCATACATTATAAGTGTTGTAAATCAAAGACCTGTCAAACTTCCGTCTTACACGTACCTGAAAAGATACCTTATGCCCTAATGTACGTATTCAGTTCTTAAAGACATCTTTTTTGTCTATGGTTATATGTCAAAATGTAAATTAACGATTTATGGCTTTCTACGTCGGTTATAAGACCTAATTCCTAAGATTTTTTACAAACGGCGAAACTGGCTTCGGCACAAATGTGATACAGTCACCATACGCAGAAAATTCAGCCACATTCCTTTGCGGAACTCCGTACTTATCGCTAAAGATAAATGAAAAATTCAGTCTTTAAGATATTAGCCACGTTTCTTAAATGCACGGACGTCACTGGAACATAAATGTGCCTACAATATGTTCGCCATAATAGTCTGACATTACCACCTCTTCCTATGTACAAGTGAAATAGCAATGGGTTTGCCCGGAGAATCTTGCTCTCAAATGACGTCGTTTTAGGAAAAAAACAATTTTGGTGGCAGGACTCGTAAGCAACAATTTTTAACAGCAGAATTCATTTATAAACAAAATATTTATGCAGATCTTCCAGAACGTATAATGAGCTTTAACTTTTTAACGCCTAGAGGTAATTTTACATACGACCAGGTTTAACACTAAAACATTCTACGTGGTGCCCACATTGCGTTTATGTGTTTTGTACGGATCTCAGAACAAACAGCAACTTTTGCCTTATAAAACATTAAGAGATTGGTTTTTATAACCGAAGTGGAGAGTGTTTACAGCGCGGTACGCACTGAGTCCTTATATATAAAACAAAAACGCTTCGTCTTTACAGGGTTAAGTAATGGACATTTAGTAAATATTTGTATTGTGTATACAATTTATTCAGAATAGAAAAGAAAAATGAATACCACACCACAATAAAAGAATAAAACACCGTAAATTTGATAGGTTTGTTTTCATTTTATGTATTATTCATGAAGACAGCATGTGGCAGTCACAAATGGAGAATCTTTGATGCAGCAAACTTTCGTTGCATACCAAGCCTACACGTAGTCACGTGATGCATTCAGTTTTTGCGTTTTCCCCTATGAACGTGTAAGAAAGGATGAATCATTTGTAATGTGAAGAAACAATGGAAATCAAAAGCCGTGAACAGAGACGTCAGTCTGCGGAAAAGCATTCGCCACATTTTTGCACATTAAAAAAGAAACAAATGGTGGTTTTATTGCCGCATATTATGGGAGGGGGGGGGGGTGGTATTGTTCGGCATTTGAAAATTTGTCAGTTGTGCGTAAGGTATAAACTTAAAAAGGTAATAGTTGATAAAACAGAATTCGCGGTTTATAATAAGACACGGAATATTAATAAATATTTTACCACTTTGGAAAAATGTTTGATCAATTCGCAAAGTGTATGAAAGTTAAAAATGCACGCGCCAATCGCTAGGCGTTTTAAATAAAACACCTTCCGTGAAAAATCAGAAACACTGCATACAATTTCTTATGCATGGAATATAAAATGCACTTGTGATGTGTGTAATTCAGAGCGCCTCATTTCAAAATTATTATATTATTCGATGCCATGTAACGAGTTCAGTAACAGGTCCAAAGTGTCGTTAAACAAAATTAAGAAGCAATTAATCACAATATGTAACTTCCACATCTTACAAGCTGATATGGTAACTACAAACATCATCACTAAAGTCGTTATCAAATGTTGTTCTATACGTTATCTGCTTTTAAGAAGCCAAAATAATCACTGTCATACTGAGAAGAAATTGCCACTGGACCTTAACCAGAAAGAGAGAATTCCGTTTCACATACGCCTTATGTTTTAGGATACATTTTAAATATAATCATCCAATCCACGCACAGACCAGACAACTGCGTCATTGTAAATATTGACAGCTTTGGTAGGTCGGGACGCTCGGTCATTACAGCAAGTAGGGTAAAAGGGGGACAACCGAAAATTTGAGGTTAAATTACCAACGGGAGCAAAATTTTCTCTTCGCGAAAGTGTCGAAATCGGCTTGATGGCCTACCACACTCTTATATATTGGGTCTTATCCCCGAGGTAAATAGGACATCAGATACTGAATTTTAGGGCCCGAATTGGACTACAGAGACAGACTTGCCTTCCACTCAAGAACCCGGTCAAATATTCCTCACTGTGTTTCCAAAGAAACGTCCACAATAGTGATCACGTTGAAAGCACAGTATTGTGAATATCAGGTCTATTTAACATTTAAACGACCGGGTTGGGTCTGTAAATTTTAGCGCATACTTTATGAAAAACATGCGTGTTATTTGAACACAAAACAGAAAAACTGTGACATAAACAGCAATTTTTGGAAAATAAAACAGAGATTATGCAGCGTGTCTTAAAAGTACAGTAAATTTCCTTGTTGCCTAAATATATAAAATTAATTTTTAGCGGTGGTCTTTTACATGACTTCACATACGTTAACATTGGTCTTTTAAAGGTTAAGTAAAAATAAATAATATCGCTCTCACATCGAGCAGCAGGAGCGTCGCAAAGTGGGAAACAGGCCTGAGAAATACCGGCACTGTACACACACACACACACACACACACACACACACACACACACACACACACGCGGAGGTCGGTGCAACTAATGTGAAATGGCACTGGCATAATATGTGGTAGTGTCAGAGAACAAATCAACAGCTTTTCCTGGAATGAAGCTCCGCAGCAAGTAATAAAATGTTACAAAAAAAAAAAGGAAAGACTGTGTCAACTCTAGTTCTGTGTCTGGAAATATCTGAATATGCTCAGTACGTGGCCTGTTAACAGGATATTACATTTCAGCGGATCCCTTTCTAAGTCAGACGATCGGAAATAATGTTTTGTAAACAGCAGAATGTTAATGTACATCACGTCTTGCAGATTTGGTCGAGATCTGTAAAGAGCAAGCTTCCAGAAATGCCTCGCATTACAGCAGTTTCCATTTGAAATTAGAATGTGGTGGTGATATCATAAAAAAATAGGTCGAGAAAAATTTACATTCAGACGTCAAGTTACGTAGATGCTATGACAGGGCCCGTAATGACTGCTGACTCTAACGTCATTGGCACTACGCTCGATGCCTCCAGCTGTCGATATTCTCTTTACATCCGTCTGCCTATGGGGTCGGGTGGACGGGTTCGACGGCAAACTGTCACGCACAACGCCTAGCTACGTGCAGTGGCAAATAAACCAACTCTGACCTGAAGGACTGTACGATAGGAATTCATTACAACGTCAGTTACTGACGTTTACTTAATCACAATATGGAAACGTAACAAAACGTCCAATGAAGCGAAGTGTTACGAAGACTGAAGTAAAACGTAGAAACCAAAATTATTTTATTAATATAAGAATATGTACAGCCTACAAACAGTAGACAGTACTAACACCTTACAGCACAGTAGGTCTCACGTGACCTTTTACTTTGGTGGAACATGACCAAATAGCTTTAATGTTTCACATCTTCCGTGCAACTGTCCAATACACACGAACTTTCACATCCAGTTCGTTGCATAATATTTATTATTCACTGCTCCTACGTGTTTCGGCCATAGGATGTCATTGGTGAATTAAATAACATACACGACATTGCACGCGACTTCTTGTCTCAACGCGCATAGGTACAAAATACATCTATCAATTTACAGTACGCGTTTACAACCCTACCCAGTGCGGCGTATTCATTTATAGTGCACACAAGGACTATCCTGTCTTTGGGGTATGTATTACGAATTATCCGGTACATATATATATATATATCGTATATAGTTCTGAGAAGGCCATACCCATTTTGATTTTAAAAATATTTACAGAGCTCTCGACCCAAATTATATAGAAGACTAAGTCACAACCACAGATACTCGGAAACAGCACACCACGCAATTTTATCATGTCACTCATATTATAGTTATAACATTGCTTTAACATCATACCTAATTATAGATTGACATTACAATATTAACATTATACAGACATAAACATGTACAGTTTTACCATTTACGTATGACTACTTACAATATGTGCTGTATACGTCTTTAAAGTTTGCAGCTCTCTGAAACTGACCATACAGGCCTCCTATGGCCGAAACATGTAGAATCAGTGAACAATAAACACTGCGCAACGAATTCGAAGTGAAAGTTTGTGTGAAATGGCGAGACAATTTGATACCCATTTTCAACAGCGCCAGCAGATTTAATAAGTTTTCTTTCCCTACCCCTGAGATCTAAGCTACGCGGAAGTCTTTATGGTTCATTAGCACGGGCAAAAGGTCAGTAACTTCCCTAGCACATACACAGACAGGTCAATTACTTTACGGGTTTGCGTACGCTTACAGTAAGGGCCTCCACTTTGTTGACACCTGGTTTAAGAAGCGAGTACAGTGAAGTGCAGTGTGGGGAATGTTCTATGAGAAGGTTCTTCATATAGCAAGAAACACGTATGGCCTGCGTCTCACAGCCTGCTGAAAATAGTTGACACAGTACTATAAACACCAACGTTAAATATTCGGCTGTCAAGTATCCAAACATGGGACACCTGCAGACACTCTATACATATAACTGCAGTCACATTGTAGTGGCCAAAATCAGACAGCGAATACCTACTGTAACTATATAGACAGCTACTTCACTACGTTTATACAGATTCTTAGAGCTGCGTGTAGGAGCGTCTTCTACAAATAACAGAACACAATTAAAAGATACAAAAGTTTGTCGATCCTTTCTGCATTCGAACTGTAAACGTTACTGACAATGCTTAGACGATTTCACAACGTCACTGACGATAGAGGAATACCATTCTTTCTCAAAATTTCGTGATGTAATTTAATTGATGTGCAACAATCCGACAGTGAAGCTTGCAGTATACCCTATATACACTAACACTGCCTAACAATGGATCTAGTACATAGATAGTAGCACTGTACAAGGAAGGTACCAGTACAGACTAACAAATTTACAAGAACTCTTGTATTACGTACAAGCCCTGCATAAAAACAGAAGCAGTACACATACACACGCACTCACACACACACACACACTATTATGTGCGAGACTGAATGTGGTACGCACAAATTAACACTGTTTTAAGATCGGTCGTAGCACGCACAGACTAAAGGTGCATAATAAAGGAAGTACTGGATGAAGGCTAACACTGTGCAAGAACAGGTGTAGTACACACATACTGTCACTGTACAAGATTAAATGTCCTACATAAAGATTGACACTATACAAGAATGGACGCATTGCACATTCACTACATCTGTACAAGATGACAAGACTAACTACAGTACATACAAACACTGTACAAGAAAGTATCTGTTAGGTTGAGACTAAAATTTTACAATGGGTGTAGTGCACACAGACGAAACCTCTATAAGAACGTATCTAGTACACACAGACTAACACTGCACAAGACCTGATGCGGTGAATACCGACTAACAACGTACAAACCAATAGTTCTTCAGGCTTTCCCGCTTTTGTGTACACTCATTTACTTTCCCGAGCATTATAAACCACATGGCACGAGCATCATGCAGAGGGGCTAAGCCTACCGGTATTATGTTCCATCCATTTTTCTATTATTTGTCATTTCATCATCTTCAAACGAAACCTGTGTTTTGTGTCAGACTTCGCAGGATTTTAACCCTTTAAAGACGAAGCGTATCTGTTTTATGTAAGGACTCAGTGCGTACCGCGCTGTAAACACTCTCCACTTCGGTTATAAAAACCAGCCTCTTAATGTTTTATAAGGCAAAAGTTGCTGTTTGTTCTGAGATCCGTACAAAACACCTAAACGCAATGTGGGCACCACGTAGAATTTTTTAATGTTAAACCTGGTCGTATGTAAAGTTACCGCTAGGCTTTAAAAGGTTAAAGTCATGAAATGTAAAAAAAGAAATCTAAAACATTGGCGCTTCCGAATACGACTTGTAACATCGGCTCTGAAGAGATATGCAACACAATTCTGCCTCTAAATAAGCCAAACTCGCTTTTTCGGTCTGACATCCGCTTTCAAAATTCATGTATATGTATTTACGAAGCCAGTGTTGTATCAAGCCAAACACAATAGATTCAGGTCTGTAAATACTGATCTCTTTGCATGTGGAAGACAGAGATCGTGGACCGCTTTTACCGTAATTTACCACTATAAGATTCATGATTCGAAACGCATACTTACAGAATGAGGAACAGAAGCATTTTTGTCCACAAAATCCGACGAATCTGCGTTTCTGTTAGATAAAGACTAACTATACTTCCACGTTAGCCTGTTATTTGTCCTGTATTTCGCCCTGTTACCATCAGCATTCAATGTTCACAAGGCAGGCTAATAACCTCAGCAGCTGATACGATTGAAATGGACGGCAAACAAACTATCAATCACAGATCTACAAGCGAGACTGTTACTGCGCTTCCCTTCAGGTACTTCTGGCAGATAATTGTTCGAATCGTGCCTAAGGCGTCAATATTTGTGTGTGTGTGTGTGTGTGTGTGTGAAGCATTTTATCGTGTTTCCTAATCAAAAATTCATCTGACAGGTAGCTTGTGGCCAGTGACGTGTACAGATATTCAGATTCACGCAACTCTACAGCCCAATGTGCCCTAGAGAGAGGGGCAGGGACAGCTGTGCATACTGTAATGTAACAGCCGAGAGCCTGTACGCCGACCGTTGATCTACTGAAGAGGAATAAAACAGGTGAACGCTGTTTATAGTGAATGCAGTTCAGGCCAATTAATTCAGAACCTCCGACGGGCGTCAGAAAGTCAAAATTCTGAGACTCAATAATTTCGGAACTTAGGTTACTCCAGAATCGTATGTTAACAGGGGAGAATTAATAAAAACAGGCTCCGTTTGAAAGTAGAGGTCAAGCGGACGTCAAGTTACTTATCAAAAAGTTAAAGCAGTCCCATTACAGGCCTGGACAGGCCCAGAGGGTTCCAGGAGGTTGAGGCTCCCAGATTTCTAGACAATCGGCACATGAAGGTGGTAAGGTTGTCAGCCTACGCACCGGCCGCCTTTACCCCCCAGGAAATATTCCTGGTACTCATTTCTGTTAGAGGCTGAGTCGACCCCAGGGCCACAGTGCGGCCGACAGGATTATGTCAATGAAAAATTCCCATGACATCATCGGGAATAGAACCCGCGGCCTGCCGGTTTGTAGCGCAGTGCCTCAACCAACTGCGCCACCGCGGCCCCCAAGTTACTTATCACTGAAATTTAAATTTCAAAAGCGGCCAACAGGCACGGAGATCGTCAACTTTATATGCTGGAATGGACGTCTCGCAGATATCCTTCCCACAGAAACATGTGCCACCCTCATTTGCACTTTCCCATCGTCAACATATTTCTCCTAACAGAAGCACAGCATTGCCTTTGGGGTGGAAATACAACTTTTATTTTCCCTGTTTTTGTATTATCTCTGTAATAACTTAAATCTACAACTTTTATTTTCCACGTTCTTGTATTAACTCTGTAATAACTGAAATCTTCCACCTTATAGACAGGTATATTATACGCCTGGTTATATTAAAACACTTTCTGTAAGTGACCATACCAGAAGGATCATACAACTAAGAGACTCGAGGCGAAAGCATCCAACTCGGCCGAACTTAGGTCACACTTATGGTTCATTTTTACCTTACAGGTAGTATAATCCTATGCTAGACTGCGAATGTAGTGCTTAAGTTTGCAAACGTGTTCCTAACCTTTAGACATGTAAAGGCGCCAATATTTAAAAGTCGTACGTCATAAACAGGGCCACAAACGTCCCTTTATACATGTCGTTCCCCTACAATTTAAAATCTTGAATTTCCATTTCTTGACACTTATGTGATTGTTAGAAGTACAGGATTTTTTGAGAAAAGAGGAACATAAATTTCACCAATACCGAAGGAAAACAGCAGAGTAAGGTCAACGCAATTTAACATGATATGTTTCGTTATCTTGTTGGAGTTATATTTATTAGTGAATTAGTTATACTGATGAAACAAGTCATTTTACAGGTCGCTTTATACGAAATACTTCCAAGCGAATGTCAGATACACAGCAATCTTGAAGCATCAAACCTGCATAAACCTTCCCATGCCTAAGTTCAAAAGGAAAGGTACGGACCGAAAAACATTCAGGAATTATATTAACCTTTTAAAGCCTAGCAGTAACTTTACATACGACCAGGTTTAACATTAAAAAATTCTACGTGGTGCCCACATTGTGTTTATGTGTTTTGTACGGATCTCAGAACAAACAGCAACTTTTGCCTTATAAAACATTAAGAGACTGGTTTTTATAACCGAAGTGGAGAGTGTTTACTGCGCGGTACGCACTGAGTCCTTATATAAAACAGATACGCTTCGTCTTTAAAGGGTTAATATGTAAGTCAATTAAACCTAAAATGACGAAAAATTTCCAGAGTAGCAAATAACACTTTCTTCTAACAAACAGCAAAGGAAAATACATTTTGCAGAGAACACTTCCGTAGAAGATAAGGAAAAGTATGTAAACAGAGAGAATGGAACAGTTCAATTGAAGTGCATGTTGACCAGAAGTTATCAGTTTATTCTTAGCATGACTGTGACTGCTAATTTATGTTCTGTTCTTATCAAGCCTTTTGCTAGAGCAGCGATTCAAAAAATGAGACCATCACCCACTGCTTTCACCCAGAATACAGCTGAATCATTAAGGAACTTGTTTTACAAGTTAACATCGGTTCAATCTTGGGAATTTAAAGACTTTTTCAGCCACTAAGAATTTCTTTAGTTTTCACGAAAACAGAAACTCCATTACCTTGGTTACAAGATGTCAATGAACCACAGTCTGAGCCAGACGAATTCAGATAATTTTCTCACATGCTACGCCTTTAAGATCTGTCCTGTTATTCCCATCCTACGTACGGCTGATTCCCCGAAGTAACTTTGGTACTAGAAACAGGGAGTTTAACAATGCTAATCCGCCGTGGGTCCCTTGTCACCGTGGCATGCCACGTCTCCAATGTGGATTTAGAAAATGACCTACACACAGGAAAGTCAACCACATGTAAACTAAATAAGCATTCGTGGATAACCGAGTGCTCTAGCTTGCAGGTTTCGAGCAGGGCTACCAACCTGTCAGCACAAAACTGTGTTTCGAACGAAAGTCTAGCGAGTTCGAGCGGCTATTTCTGGCGCATTAGCAAGAAAAGAGGCAAAAATGAAACAATCCGGTTCGCCAACTCCGTCTGCCTGCCAGTGGGTACATCAGTCTTGCACGTAAAAACAAATTGCTAATAATTATCGGACGGACAAATGTCTGGAACAGTTTGACAGAAGAATTGAACAAATATTATCCTAATTTCAGTTTTTCTTTGTCTAGTTTTCGAGATCACTTTAAAAAGGCAACTAACCGCCACACTCATTTGCAACTCACGCGAAATCCATAATCTTGTTTCTTCACCATGTCAATTAATTCCATTCTTACAGTATTACAGCACTACGCTTATTTTTACTTCACACTTGTGATTTAAAATACAAAATTACAAAACGAGCTACATTCCGGACACTAACTCTGTAACCGTGAAAGATGAAACACAGAAAGATAAAGATAAAGTTAATCCGCAAGGACGGATTGTAATTCATTTTTGTTAGTTAGCATACATATCACACACGGTACGCATTCGCCAAAAATAATGGATTTTCATGTGAGGATCCTACACGGAGTTAATATACGATACAAAGGACGAGTAACAAAAGACGCCACGTCATAAAAGAAAACGCGTCTTTTTGAAGCTCTTGAATCTATGCACACATCACGGGAAGACTGCGTAAGAAAGAGTACAGAAATGAGAGGACATAATTATGACCACAGAGAATCACCACTTCAGACACCACTTTTTGAATCAGAATGTAGCCATTCTATTAACAAGTCCGTTTTTATATGGAGAGTTAGGCCAAACCGAAACCAAACTTTAACTTAGGCCGAGAAAAGAAAAGTTAAACAGATTCTCCCCGTAAGTCCTCTTTCCGTTTCTTATTTTTACACGACTCTTACCCCCCTTCTAAAAAGCCCTCTCTTTTCTTCCCATTTCTTACTAAGCTAATCAGAGTCGCTAGCGGGGTAATGGTGAAAGGAGAAAAGAAGAAATAAAGGAAGATATAAGTTAAGGGAAAAAGGAACATTTCGACTTCTCGAAAGTTACGAAGTCATAAGACTTTCAAAGTATCTCTAAGATATTTATACATATAGAAATAAAGTTTGTCTTGGAACCCACTTGTGTTATGAAGCCAACCGAGTAATTTCCAATTTCAGAAATAGGGTATATATATACACACACACCAAACCATATCAAGTGGAGGGTTGAGCGAGAAGAGTTTATGAAAGTACTTAATATACAGCGGAGTTGAAAATTAACTGCAGGAATACTTCTGCGTCACAATTCTCTTGATTTAATGTTTAAAAAATACACCCACTTAAAATCAGTGTTGGTACGTATACAATCACTGTAGTCAACCTGCCTATTTACACACAAGACTACCCGTCTTCGCTGCTGAAGGCAGCAATATTTGTACCAGGGCAAGAAATATGTGACCAATTTTATGAGAATCAACACAGAAACACACAAAGTGCACATGACCTACGTCTGTGAGGGCTGGGTGTATCAGGTCCTCTGCGTAGTTATTTTTTGAATATCTCTACAGATTCGGAAAAGTATTCCGTTATAAACCTTTCAAATTACAAGACAATTTTGGCGAACGCTACTGAAGCACGTCAATTGCGTACATGAGGCAACTGCAGACCCCGCTTCTAGGAGGCCCTGTGGGTGAAGGGGGGCCGCAACTGTTCAGAATACTGACATTGTAACTACTCGGAGGCTTGATTCCGTTATTCTAACAAAAGACAGTATTCTGGATTCCTCTAATGAGACTCGAGAGTAACTTCACTAAAAATTCTGAGCGGTGAGGAGGGGGGAGGGTGGCGATTAATGGGTCGCGGAGGGCTAGCGACCGTAAATCTATGCCACTGGCATGGGTCATTGAAAATCACACTATGTCAAGTATTCGTGCAGTAAAGTCAGCCAGCACACACTAATTTTAGACATTTCTGACTTCGTAAAGAACGTCTCTTGTGAGGTCACGTGTCCTCTGTCTGTGGCCTAGTAACATTACATAAAAACTGGACATAAAAATCCAGCCGCATTCTCACACTAGATCGCACCTTCGCCCCAAGTACTCCTTCCGAAGCGAAATAACCACTGGTATTGATTCATGTCCACTTACCACGTACTATGACATCGCATGCTTATACAGTCCTGTTGTGGCGATAGAGGCATTTACCATAATACGTGACAATGGATAATTTATTGTCTACGAAGGAAAAAATACATACCCGTACAATATTTATGCAGGACTATAATCACACAGGCTACAAGACAAACGATTTACAAACAGGTAATGACTATTGGTTATGCAGTTAGGTTTATATGTCTGCTTCATTTCTGCAGGAAATGATTCCTACCATTTTGCCTGAACATATGTTGTGATATATTATTCAATTTACATTCCGTAGCTACGCAGTATGGACTAGTAAACTGGCAACAGAGAAAACTACAAACGCTTCTGGAAGTAAATTCGTAGTATTTTCGAATACCCATTAATATGAACCCATAACTCACGAACTTAGCACCATTAACTAACTAACTAACTAACTAACTAACTCCATGGAGCAGAGGCCTTCTTGAGAAGCTAACAGTTTCTCAGCTAGTCAAGAAATTCCCAGCATTTTATGGAACCCGAAGGTTCATTACCGCATTCACAACAGCCCGCCACCTGTCCCTATCCTGAGCCAGCTCAATCCAGTTCATGTCCTCCCATCCCACTTCCCGAATATCCATCCCCCATACGTACCACATGCCCCGCCCATCTCAGTCTTCTCGATTTGATCACCCGAATAATATTTGGTGATGAGTACAGGTCATTAAGTTCCTCGTTATGTAGTCTTCTCCAATCCCTTGTCGCCTCGTCCCTCTTAGGCCCAAATATCCTCCTCAGCACCCTATTCTCGAACACCCTCAGTCTTTGTTCCTCCCTCAGTGTGAGAGACCAAGTTTCGCATCCATACAGAACAACAGGTAAAATTATAGTTCTGTATACCCTAATCTTTGTGTTTTTGGATAGCAACCTGGAAGACAAAAGATTCTGCACCGAATGATAGCAAGCATTCCCCGACTTCAGTCTGCTCTTAATTTCTTCATGAATGGAGTTTCGATTCGTTAGGGTTGCTCCCAAATATTTGAATTCTTCCACCCTTTCAAAGGATTTATTATCTATATTTATGTTGTGATTGTCTCGTGCATTCTGATTTCGAGACATGACCATGTACTTAGTTTTTTCAGTATTTACTTCTAGACCAATCTCCTTACTAGCCAATAATTAAATCTTGTGCATTTTTCTTTATGCTACGTACGCTTCCGCCCAATATATTAACATCATCAGCATAAACCAGAAGCTGATGTGTACCATTCAATTTCAAGCTCTCCTGGTTTGCCTGAACCCTCCTAATGGCATATTCTAAAGCAAAGTTGAAAAGCAATGGCGACAGAGCATCTCCTTGTTTCAAGCCATTCTTAATAGGGAACGTGTCAGACAGATGTTTGCCTACCCGAACTCTGCTACACGTTTCCTTAGGCACATTTTTATTAAGCTTACTAGTTTCATGGGGATACCGAACTCAATGAGAATATTATACAAGACCTCCCTCCTAACTGAATCATAGGCTTTCTTGAAGTCTATAAATAGCTGATGCACTGCCTCATTGTATTCCCATTTTTTCTCAAGTATTTGACGAATGCTGAATATATGATCAGTAGTTGACCTGTTACGTCGAAATCCACACTGATGATCCCCAATAATTTCCTCTGCATATGGAGTTAACCTTGACAAAAGGATGTTGGATAGAATTTTGTACGTAGTCGACAAAAGTGATATGCCTCGATAGTTACTGCAATCTGTCTTATGACCCTTCTTATAAATAGGCACAATGACCGACTCCTTCCATTCCTCAGGCAATTCCTCCTTATTCCAAATAGAAATAATAAGTTTATGGATTTCAGACCGAATAATCCTACCCCCTGCTTTAATCAATTCTGCTGGAATCTGATCAATACCTGGTGACTTGTGACTTTTTAGTTTTTCAATAGCCATCTCATTAGCACTATTAATACAACAAACTATTAATACAACAAACATTAGTTTGGTCCCCAATATAGTTTACAGAACTGAACGTTATGCATTTTCTTCTGTGTCCTTTAATTTCATCCCGTTCTTCTGTTGAAAGAGACGGCAGTAAAAAATCAATACTGATATATTCAATTATGGGCCGGGAGAGCTCAATCGGTACAGGGACTCGCTACGGGGCCGGGGATCGAATCCCGGTGGGGGCGAGGTTTTCTGCACCAATCCAGACCGGCCCTGGGGCTCACTCAGCGTCCTACACAATCAGTACCGGGGGAGATGGGATGGGATAACCACCCACCGCCATCTAGCGCCTAGGTTAAAGAAAGAGTAGAGTTATGCCTATACTCTCCAACCCCCATGCCTTCATGGCAGGTTACAGGGTGAAATTTATTTTACTCATACATGAAATTGACTGTCAATTATACGTCTTATCCTGTAATTCAGACACAAACCATTCCACGAAAGCCACATCCGTGCACTTCCGCCGGACTTCTTATGTGTCACGATATCGACTACACTCGCCTGTTATACCAGCGTACAAATAGTATATAGGACTCTGGTCTCTGAATATAATGCTGAGGAACAGCCCGTTATGTAGGCCTACTAAAGACCCAAGAACTGTTAATTCGGTGAAGCACCTCGCCGTCTTGTCTGGCAGACCTACAGTTCCCACTCAATGTTATAGGTGTCTCAGTACGAAGTTCTGTACGTCGCTGGTGCAAGGGCGTATATCCCATCCCACGACTTGGATTAGTCTGCAGTCAATAGCACAGCTATCTATTTCCTAGAAGACAAGGGATTAAGACCCCTAAATACACGACAGGAAGACAGAATGGAAGGAGATGAGTAGTTATATAATGCTTGGTATTAAGGAGGATATCTAACCAATTTGTAGCTTCACAACCTTTCGCCACTCAATTATGATCCATATCGTCAAACAATCCGAGCACTTGTAATAAGCGTGAAATTACGATAAGAGTTTTCTAAATTAAATTTAAAAAACGGGAGACGTCTTTAACTGATCTGCAACTGGACGGACAAGTCTGCCCCAAAGGTGATATCTTTCAACACTCAAGTGCACACATTGAAGGATTGTGATTAACGCACGAGAAACTTGGACAGTTGCCGCTGCAGACGGTGTACGTTTTGCCCGTGTAAGATGAGAAATAAATTTCTTGTTAACTTTTCAAACCGCGCCATTCTTTTGTGTATACCCTGCACTAGTGAGCACTTTGCAACTCGAACGCGATCGGCGAACGCACTATAATAAAAGCCGATCTTAAAATGTAGAATAATGTGTTTGTGGCATATGGTTTTCGACGCAACCGATTTGAGTATACAACGGTTTCCCCAGAAAAAAGATACTGACACAACTGTCAAGGTCACAAGTGTTGGCTAATCTCACAAGAAGGCTGTGTAATAACATAACACAAAGAGGTGAGAAATTTACCTTAATCCATAAAAATTACTGTCAGCTACGACTAGTGTCGATTAATAAAGTCTCTACGTGCACGTATCTACTTACAAGTACATACGCGTGCGTGCGTGCGTTCGTGCGTGCATGTATGCTGACGAAGAGGATACATGCAAATACATACGGACCTTGTTGGATTTAGGCTTCATAAAAGTCGTACCGACGCAATGACTTTGCGTATAAACAAAAATATATTCCACATGTTCGAAAAGTACTCTACGAAAACTTTGATTTTGGTGCTCGTTTAAGCACAAAGAAGTATAATATCATGTGGCATAATATACACGTTTTACTTGTGGTTTTTCCTCAGTCATAACGTACAGGGAAAAACACACGGGAACAAATAACCCTCTGTACACAGATCACCGCCTCGTGTTCAGTAAAATGCTTAGTTTTTACAAAAACGATAACAAATACTTTACAAACAGGCAAAAAAAAAAAACAGCAAGTTTCTTATTAAGTAAAATTTAAATTTCCTTCCAGCAAGAAAAGGTTTGGTTTACTTGTTCTAAATACGTAAATAAATAAGAATAGCATGCCTGCAACTGACTCATTAAAGTGTTATTAATTATCACATATAGCAATCTTCAGTAAATAATATCACATTTGCCCTATGCCGTTACCTCCGCCTACCTTTGTCCTCTCATTCCAAACAGAGAGATCGACCACAAAATTCAAACCAGAGCAGACGGAGGCATTGATCTATCAAGACACGTATTTCAGAAGTTCGGTGACGAGTCTTAGATATCGAACTCACTACAGCGCTCTCATTCTCAACCTACCTTGGTACAGATTCGAAGACGAAACGCTACATTTACTTCAATCTTTTAAAGCCTAGCGGTAACTTTACGTACCCCAGGTTTAACATTACAAAATTCTACGTGGTGCCCACATTGTGTTTATGTGTTTTGTATGGATCTCAGAACAAACAGCAACTTTTGCCTTATAAAACATTAAGAGATTGGTTTTTATAACCGAAGTGGAGAGTGTTTACAGTGCGGTACGCACTGAGACCTTATATAAAACAGATACGCTTCGTCTTTGAAGGGTTAATTACTACATCAGCCAACTTAAGCACTGGATAAAATACATGTTCCGGCATGGAGGTGCCATCATCAGGGAGCCGTTCAGTAAAAAGGAATGTAGGCCCAACGCGTCAATATCACCAATACACAACCAGAAGATTGGCGCGATGGGTCTGCATTCCTTTGTACCCAACGGCTCCCTGATGAGGGCACCCCGATGCCGGAACATGTAGCAGTTTTTATAATTGCTCATGAATGTACTTTATCCAGTGCATTAGTTGGTCGGTGTGATAATTATAAGAATATTCACGGTACGAAAAACATAAAACTTGCAAAAATTTACAGTTACTCTCAAAACAAGAAGTGGTACGTAATCTTATGAAAAATTCTTCTAATTAGTCGTTGTATGTATATGGATTTCAATAATCAATATGATTATGAGCTCCGATAAACACTTTAGTACATCCAATTACGAGTAACATAAAAGTAGAGTTCAGATCTCTTTACCATGACCTGCACATCTGACGCCGTAAATAGTGTCCGGACTAAACACATCACGCCACATAATTGTCCATCCACCTCACTCAGTACATTACATACATGAAAATAGCCACGTAACAGCCACAAGAGGTCTAATACCATAATCTCACATCTCCTTTGTAAAGTCCTACTTCTCCTGTTTCACTTATCCCTTTTAAAAGTAGGTACTCCCCCCCCCCCCTTCCCGCCGAGGTATGCTCGAAGACCCGACGCGTGAAGTCCCACATTTCTTCTCGCTTCTTTCATAGTTTTCAAGGTCTGTCGGCACCTCATTAAGTTAACGGCCGCTGTCAAGTCAAGGAATGCTGTTGTTTGCATTTACTTCTATACATCTTATTAAAGTTAAGGTAGGTTAACCCTCCCAGACAATTCAACTCCTCATACAAATCCAGTCTGTGTTTTTTCTTGTATCTGGAAGTGTAAATTGAGATAATGGCAGAAAGTTAAATAAGATACATAAACGCAAGCCTTATCATGAAATTCTCACGCTTCAAATAACCTTCTTTCCGTGACCGACCCTTGCCTCTTCCCTTTTGGAAGTTTCCTCCAACGGTCCACAACCAAACCCTCCCTAATTCTACCATCCTTGGCTGCCAATCAAATACAGAATAGACTTCCTCTTCGCAGACTTCATTCTCTCCACATTCCCCTTGCCACAAACACCACAACATCGACCACTGCAAGTGACTGTGAAAGACACATATCAATCGGAGAAAAAAATCCCACCAACGCAATGCAAACTCCCAGGCATTTCTGAACAAATGCTACAAGTACTACACTGCAATAATTGCTATTTCCGGTAATTTAATGAAAACAATTTAACCTTTTAAAGCCTAGCGGTAACTTTACATACGACCAGGTTTAACATTAAAAAATTCTACGTGGTGCCCACATTGCGTTTATGTATTTTGTACGGATCTCAGAACAAATAGCAACTTTTACCTTATAAAACATTAAGAGACTGGTCTTCATAACCCCAGTGGAGACTGTTTACAGCGCGGTACGCACTCAGTCCTTATATAAAACAGATACGCTTCGTCTTTAAAGGGTTAACCTAAACAATTTAGTTATATATTAGAGACGAACATTACATGCTTTACTATCTACGATACGACCTTAACCTTTTAAAGCCTAGCAGTAACTTTACATACGACCAGGTTTAACATTAAAACATTCTACGTGGTGCCCACATTGCGTTTATGTGTTTTGTACGGATCTCAGAACAAACAGCAACTTTTGCCTTATAAAACATTAAGAGATTGGTTTTTATAACCGAAGTGGAGAGTGTTTACAGCGCGGTACGCACTGAGTCCTTATATAAAACAGATACGCTTCGTCTTTAAAGGGTTAATATTCCGAAGATTCAAATCCCATACGCACATTTCAAAAGGACTCGTAAAAGAGATTTACTGCTGTATTAAACATTAAAATTTCAGTCACACTGCACGACTGCGAGAGGGCAGCATTTCAACTACATTCATACTCACGGTGCACATTATATGTACAGCCCTGCTACATCTAGGACTGACGGCTACGAAGACCCGTGCAGGCAAGTTCGAAAAAGATGCCTCTCTACTACCGACTTTTCAGACGCAATATCTTGGTCCAAATGGTGTCACTGTTTTCTGGTATACTGGAGCTTCTGACTGGAGCTTCTGAGTTCAAATCTCGACACAGAAAAGATTATTCACAGATTCGTCTTGATTCGTCATCTGTTCCATCAAGATAATGACGGGTTGGTACCACATTAGAACAAGGCTGCTTCATTAAACAACGTTTCCAAGTCATTTTTTACCATGCATCCTACAATTCGGCACATGACGTCTAATAAAATATCTGCATCTCTAAACAAAATATAGCTAAATAAAGAAATGATACATTAAATTGACACATTCCTTAGGTTAACTGATGACCAGGTTTTGCGCGGAAGGCACTTCGGTTCAATTAGACAAAAATCAGCACATACATACACAAGTGCGGGATAGATACGGAAAATCAACTTCGATAATCCAGATCGATAGCCCTTAAACTTGACAGATTGGACAACCTGGGTTACTGCCATAAACGAGTGTGCATGCTACAGCGCGGCGCTGTAGCAACAAATAAAGAACTGCTGGGGTCTTTGGATCAATAATTCACTCTATTACAGAAGTTTCTGTCCGCCACTGTCATCAATACGCGACTACCTATGTAAGGTAAAACACTCTTCAATTTTCTTTTCTACTGATGTCACTACCTTGTTATCTATTGTTATCTGATAAAAGGCAAGTGGAAAAGCATACAGCTTACCATTACGTATAAATTACATGACCACTGGATAACTTTTCTAAATCCGTCGCTCGATGTGTCAACTAAATTCGGTGCTTCCCAAGACTTCCATTTGAAAGAGCCATTATTATTTTACAAAACTTCCGCGAACAACTTCTTGATTCGACAACGGCCAATCTAAACTTCCAATTCTTGCTCGAGACAGCCCGATAATGCAGAGGTCGTAAATATCTACGGATTTCGTCATATCGAGTAATGCCAAAACAGGGGTTAGTTAAATCGTGCTCATAAACCGTCACACGGAAAGTACACACACACACACACACACACACACACATGTATACATAAACGGAAACGCAAAACAATATGATATTTCTGCATAATGTAAATACAAGTTTTGCAAAATTCACGAACAAAATATCTGACAAACTTAAAAAAATATAAAAATTACCAAGCAGAGGGACAACAGTAGAAAATGTCAGTAGCAGAAAATTATTTCATAAAACGAATCACTGCTTGGTACTAATTTCTTTTAAAACGTGACTGCTTTTTTATCCATATTAAAACAGAAAGACAAAAATATGATATTACTACACAATTTAAATAAAACTTTTTCAACATTCGCAAAAAAAATTCCATGACCTTAAAAATTTATAAATATCACCACCGACAGGGACAACAGCAGAAACTTTCTGTAGCAGTAAATTATTTTATAAAACGAATCACCGCTAGCTGTCCTCAACCAAATGAATCTAGTAAAAAATCTCCAATTGTGTTTGTTACATTTTAACATTATCCTCCCACTTGCACCTGTGTAGCCCAAGGACTCCTTCCTTGAGATTCTCCCACCAAATCTGTACGAATCTCTCTTTCCTCCCATACGTGACCCATACCGTACTCATGCAACTGTATAATTTTTTCTACCCTTTAACAAAAATGACGTGATTGAAGAAACGATATGACTCACAGCTTCTTTCCACAGCATCTAATCCGCTACGGGCATAGTGAAATTAAATTGGGAAATTTATTTAAATTTTGACAATGAAAGGCTGGAAATGGATTACTGAATCTCAGGCGTTTGTAAGATGTTATTTGCCCTGAAACAAGATAAATTACGGTGAAATGTGAAGTTCCAAACGCGAACCGGGATTGACGGGTTAGAGCAGTGGCACAACTCGAAAACGGCAACAGCTGAGTATGGAGTATTTCAGGGACGATGATACGAGGGTAGAGCTAATCTTGTTCTGCGATACGAAAAAACCGGAGTCGTAAACAGAGAAAGAAATCATAAATTGCGTATGACATGAAATTACTTCATAAGTAGACTGTCCGCTGAAAACATGTATGCAAGTAACCACCACTTAAAGACATAAATTTAAAATTTTACCTAGAAATTCAACTAAAATATCACATTAGAGCCAGCATCATATTCTTTACAATTATTAATATTGTTCCGTAATATCGCAGCTGATGGTTTCGAGTAAACGCCAAGTCATAAAACGGGCGTGACGATCAACGAACAATTAAGTACGTTATTTTTGAAGCCACAAACCTTGCTTCTTAATTGCATAACTACAGATCGACGGTACAATTGTGAAAAATAAAATCACTAATCGTGCCTGGCGTTGAGTGGTAGTGAAGACAATTTATCCGTAGCAAAATATTTCCCTTCTAATTACCGACTTAGGTGTTTCAAGAACTCCTCTAAGAGTTTCGGAAGGTGACACCCCTTTGCTACTAACACATAACGACGTGTAATTTCCTCCATGTTCAGATCCGTCCTGGTGGCCACCCATTCACAGGTTTGTTTCCCAAACATTACGATTATAAAGCTAAAGACTTACTTCGATATAATTCCTACGTTATGAATTCGTAGATCCTTATCTCCAGCTTCCTTACAAACCGCAACTACAATCATTGTTATTTCAGTAAATAAGAATTAGCGCGGAGGATGTTAGCACAAGAGATAACGGTTGCACAGTGGAGAAGCAATCAGATGTTAAGCTGGTGAACCCAATGTAAACATTTAGCAACGAAACAGTAGAGCAGAAAAGCAATACTCAGCATTTGGAAGTGGCGAAATCAAATACATTTCGCTGGACTCTTCTCAGTCTCGCAGCCGCAAGGTTGCAATTATTAATACAGTCATCCTAACATAAGATATGCTTTCGCATCCATCATCATCATAATCATGCAGCCTCCCTTACGACTGGTCCACATTCTCTTCCAAAGCGTGTTCTCCACACAGTGCGATTTGGTGCTTCCTTCTTCAATTACAGTCATCTTCTCTTTCTTTTAAAGCAATCCAGTAGCTGCTGACATCGTCTTCGTCTTCTAGTCTCTTCTCTATTTCCTTCAATAATGTGTTTCAGAAGGCAGCTCCTACGCAAGATATGACCAATCCAGCTAGCCTCCCTACATTAAGTTTAATTCCTCAAATTTAAGTCCAGTTCGCTGGTGAAAAGAGCCTTCTTCTTTTTGAATTCTGCTTTTGCAAAGGAAATCCTGGATTTAATTTCACGTGTACATCTTGAGTAATTTATTATCAGGCTACCCAAATATCTGAAACGTTCAACACTCTCTACTTGTTTTTGATCTATCATAATATGCAGAGGGTTTTACCTATCACAATCTGTACCGTGAATTGTTGCTTTCATATTATGAACTAAAATACGCCTACGTGAGGAGCTGAAGGCAAGTCTCTCTGCTCTACTTGATGTTTTCCTACGGCGGTAGTCTCGAATAGGGCCTATTAGATAGTTCCACTTCACACTGATTAATGACTTGTTATCTCCTAGATATACCACTTTGGCTCTGGGTTTCCACATGTGACACTTAGCGACATAAACCGAAAGCACCCAAACACACGGGCCACTCTGCCTCAGGTTCTTCTTTGTTTGCTTGGCCCATGCAGGCTACTTCATATCAAACTTCCTAGGTTTTTATCGCGTTATTTAATGATGTTGTCAACTGCCGAGATTATACAGCATTTGTGACAGATGAATGAATCAGTACGTAACATAGTGGAACGATACTGAGAGGAGAAAACCAAAATACTCAAGAAAACCTGTCATAGTGTTACACTGTCCACCACAAATCCCACATGCACACGCCTGGGATTTGACTTTGCACACCACAATGAGAGTCCTGATTAACAGCGTGAGGAATACGACGGCCACTAGGTTTGAAAAATGTCACACAATCACTTTTGCGTTAATATATCATTCGACGGCGACAAAGAAAGGGTTGTAATACGTAAAAGATTAATAACGTATCCGATCGTGACGTACTTTAATATTATACTTGGGCCCCACTGTAAAGAGAGATGATGCTTTTAACCACTACATAACAGTAATTCCACTATTCAGCAACGCGACAGTCTATAATGCCCATTTATTTAAGCGGACATGCTGTAACTTATTTACAGGCAATTTTCAGCATAATGTCTTACAAAAGACAGGCCACTCTTACCGAGCAGGTTAGCCTAGCAATATCGTTTCACATATGTACTTAAGGATAACCAGTTCCAGTGTGCCGGAAGACCGCCTGAAATGACAAAGTTCTTTCCCAACTTCAGTCGAACGCCAGTAGAGTACCTTCAAATTGGTTTCCTCTAAATTATTTCTTCCTCATACTTTATGACCAGTTCCTCATCTCATCAGATGGTTCTCAACTTCTGCAGTTGAACGAAAGTCGATAAATTACCTGGGGATAAAAACAACAGTCCTATCTCTTCTAGTTCATGTCATGCAACCATATTTTTTCCCTTCCTTATGAAAACTACACAAGTTCACAAGTTGATGCAGCATCATGAAAGCATTTCCAAACAAATACATAGAGTGAGGTCGGTGTATGTGGATCCGATACGTGGTGTTGCACTTTTGTCGGAAATCGTTGTATTTCATTCCACATGTTCACCTTCATGGGAAGAACGAGAGTTTATGTTGTGGCAATGAAGACAGTTGTAGTTGTTATTTGTTCAAAATCGCAGACTACAAAACATCTTGAATGAAAATTAGCATTGGCCAGTCTGCTCTGAAATCTTAAGTTACACAACCCTTCGAATAAATACCAACAACAGTAGACACTAAACTCCAGAAATATAATAAGTATTGGTTTTGTAGCATAAATTTGACAATCACGCACGGTAGAATATCACAAACCACTTTCGCCACTTTGGACATTACCTATTTGCTTGCGACGCTTTAATCGTCCATTATTTTTACTCAAAAACTTTCACACTTTTCTCTGCGGCTTTACTACCACAGCTGTAATAAATAAGTTTCGATGCCAGGCATAAGCGATTGGCTTTAGCCCTGACACGTACCAGCAAAGTACACCAAGGATCCACTTCGCACAAACAGTGCGGCTGAAATGGAACTTCCGGTCGTATCACAAATTTGAGATTAGCCGACTTTTTGAAGTAATTTACCGTCCTTGCATAACAGCTGACATTTCGTACGCCATTATTAGAACAGTTAAAACACTACGACGTTAAAAGAGCAATATTTACGCTAATTTTAATAAACGGACGTCCACATTCCCCGACATTAATCTGTAGTCATATCAACAGATATAATAATTTAGAAAAATTTATGATGACGCGAGATATACTACTATAATTACAGAACCAACGGCCCATAACTTTTTTGTTTGTGGTTAAGGGCCCCGCAGCAGATGATACAGACGCACCGCAGCCTCGAGGATTACTGTCAACCCTGAAAAGAAGATGATTAGAAAGATTATCAGTGTTTTCGTGTTTCCGCGTAATGGAGCATCGGTGGAATGAAACTGACAAGGGAAAACAGAAGTACTTGGGGGGGGGGGGGAAACCTGTCCCAGTACCACTCTGTCCAACACAAATCCCACATAGACAGACCGGGGATCGAAACCAGGCCTCCGCGGAGAGAGACTGGGGACAAACCGCCTGAGGCATGGCATTGCCTTCATCTGCAGTCATATTAACCCTTTAAAGACGAAGCGTGTCTGTTTTATATAAGGACTCAGTGCGTACCGCGCTGTAAACACTCTCCACTTCGGTTATAAAAACCAGTCTCTTAATGTTTTATAAGGCAAAAGTTGCTGTTTGTTCTGAGATCCGTACAAAACACATAAACGCAATGTGGGCGCGACGTAGAATTTTTTAATGTTAAACATGGTGGTATGTAAAGTTACCGCTAGGCTTTAAAAGGTTAACAGATACAAAAATGAAGAAACTTTTATAACAATGCGAGATATACTCCTAAAATTACAGAACCAACGGTCCATAACTTACTCCTACACCATGAAGAACATGATTTAGGCTCAGAGTGGTCAGCTAGTGAAGTTAGTTCGTTATTCGTCCTACACACACACACACACACACACACACACACCATCCAAAGCGCTCGTGTACCAAAGCAGGTGTTAATTACTGCGGACTGCTACGTCACAGGCATCGCAGCACGCGCCCCGAGCTGTCAGCTGGAGTCGACTTGAATTAACTGCTGTCTACTGCTGACACATAGACCTACCTCAAGTCTCTTTCTCAACACCGGATACAACAGTCCGTCTCAAAATAAAAAGCAACAGGGGAAAATGTAAGGTTATATTACGTACATGGATTCTTACACCAGCACAGAGCGACTTGGCTCTGTAAACGAGTCCAGCATTCCAATATCGCCGCGCCCTTTCAAAGTAATGCTATCCCCTGTCAGTACGAGCGCTCAGGGAACTGTATTCGTAACGTCTAAATTAGGTGGAAGTAAACGCTGGCACGGCCCTGGAAACAGAAACCGCTGCGCATTAGGTAGAATGCTGGGAGGTCATCGGGTCCGGACTGGACATGGTGGCAAACACAGTTTGGTGCACGTTAATAATGTAATTACAGACGACATCTGAATCATATGTCGAACCCAGTGACCGGCGGTCTAAGGCGTGGGTCGGCGGCCGTTCGCTTACTGGGAATGGGGATTCGAATCCCACCGAAGGCATGGACGTTTGTCTCTTTTTTGTGTTGCGTGTTGTCAGGTAGAGGTCTCTGCATCAGGCTGATCACTCGTCCAGAGGAGTCCTACCAGGGGTGGTGTGTCTGACTGTATGATTTTAAAGCCTCGATAATGAGTAGGCCCTGGCACACTAGGGGCTGTCGCGCCACTGGGGCGGGAAAATCTAAATGACATAGCAACATATTTTAATCGCATGTTAGTTGTTACATTTACTTCTCTGTTTCTATTGCTCCAATCTACCGGGTGTTATGACGTACGTTTATGAAGGATATGCCTCAATGATCGCGTACAACGAACCGCGAACACTGTTACGAACTCTTTTTAAAACCATCACCCATACTACACAACTAAGGAATGAGGTATATCACCATAGATCCTGCCTGGTCGAGAGTTAAACAGATTGCATACTTTTCCGCTTAACCCACTTTCTACAATTTATGTACAATCAATGTTACTAATAAAATACACGGTCATGCTGCTGGCGTCATGATCACCAGATCGTACCATGTTGAGGCTACTTGCATACACAATATTTTCCTTTACGACAAAACTAACAAAATTTTTCTTCACATAGGAAATATTCATTCGCTAAATGTAACAGGTGGGACCTACAATCACAAATTAGTTGATTCTGTACCATTAGTTTGCAGTTTCATTGTTCTATTAAAACACAGTCTTTTGTACTATTAACATTTTCAGCAATCGCTCGTTTATTTTGAGCGTTTATCTCCGTTTTGTCTCTTTATTTAATTTTCATTATTTCTCTTAATCCCAATATTAACGTGGTTTATATTGTGTAGGACAGGTAGACTAGAGAAAACTTAAACTGCAGTGCAGCACTCTGTACATTAATGAGGCTTAGGAGCAACATCTGTTGAATTGGGAAAGCTCCGTCTGCTACAATTCGAGAACACACACTAAATCACTGGTACATAGAGATATCGGGATTCCAAGAAATTAACTGTAATTTAATATGAGAATGAAATGAAGTTCATAAATCCATGAATTTGAAACTGAATTTTAATAAGTATGACGCTGAACATCAAACCGAAACTCATTTTGGTGTATAAAATTACGTAATTAAGAAGTAAACGTGGTGTGGAAAGTGTGTAACCATTAACTTCCACACTGCCAGTAGATGAAGATATGAAGGCACAACAACTTCTCAATCATATTTTCTCCCGTTCTAGGCACAACAGCTCTCAGGCTACCGGCTTTGAGTGACTCCACGACAGTAAAAACCGTAACACTCATATACACGACCTTCACACATTACAGTACGTGATAATAATGTTAAAAGCATGAAAAATCATCCTTTTTCACATACTAATAACGGCCAGAAATAAGTCAATTGTACTCTAACTTGTCAAAATACTTTATCCGATTCAGTATTGTACATCGCTTTATTTATTTGCCGTCCTGAAATTGACAGAAGCCAATAGACGCAAGGCGACAAGCGACTGACTAAAGGCGATAGCAATGCACCGCATATCCAGCGTTTACATAGGAAAATTTAGAGCCGCCGTATGATTTTAAAAGTTAAGAATAAAATAACACAAAATATTTCGAACTCCGTGGTCTCTCACAAATAAAGGCACTTTTAGATTCGTAAATTTGCCTAAAGGTTTAATTTTTCACGAAAACATCGTTTCACTCAGCTCCCGTAAATAGAAGTTTCATAGGCGATAATATTACGGTAGTTAATAATTACATCGTATGTAATCGCTATGACTGACGCAAAAGTCGCTGCATTTTCACAAACGCCTTACGGAAAGAACTCTTTATCTCACGCTCCTGTGTCTCTTCATGTACCCATACAGCTAATGCCGAAACGACGCGTGGCACGTGCTTAAAGCAGCTACTTCCTTGTTAAGAATCACGATGTTACATATTCAGCTATACTTTTTCTACTTATTAAGGGTATTGGCAATAAGTCTCTTGAACTCAATCAGCAAAGTAATTCTAACTTAAATTACTATCGTTTGTCATCACATTTCCAAAAAGGGATTAACTATAAGTGACATTGTTTCCACGGAAACGGACAGGCGAAAAGTAATGATATTTCACACATTCGTCTACAACACATTATAAACTTCACTGCTGAATACTTGTTCCTTTAAAGTATGTAAATTTATCACCTATTTTACACAACCTAAAGAATAAAACATTATCAAGCACGTGAAAGGAACGACTCATTTCCGTATATATAGGTAAAAAAGATTCTTCAATATAACTTTTAAATTTGCAGCAGAACTACTAGCTGGGACACATGTTTCAACTTTTTCACAGTTAAAGAAAATTAAATTAAACCACAATTAAACAAACGGTCTGCTCAAACAACGTGCATAATCATTTCCAGGTAAGAGACATGCACATGTATATTGAATATATTCTGGGTTATGAGTGGGCCAATACACGTTACATTGCCAATAAAACCTTCATTTTCACTACATATTACATACGTTTATGGTTCACGTAATTTCTTGCTATTAAATAATACAGGCATAAAACCATAGTTGTACATGTGTGGGCAGTCGTAACTACCAGGATTTTAGGCTCCGTTGTATCCTCGCCATGTAGACCAAGAGAGATAAGCGATATTAAAATCCTGAGTGCACAGAGGCAGCGGAGCTGGTATACAGACTTTCAGATCATTAGGTCGAGTGCAAAGGCTTGCGAAGAATAATCCTGTTCATACAGAAGCACTAATCACCAACAAATGCACAAACAGAGTTTTATCATCAATTGTAACACACTCCTACATGTTTCGACCCTGTTGGGTCATCTTCAGGGAGAAGAACATTTTTGTTATCGTTACACTATGGTTGCACTTTATAGTTGAGTGATAATGTGCTGTTGACTATGTACTGCGTTGTTTTTGGAGGCGTGAAGTCTCTGCGGTCCCGGCTTGAGTGAACTCTCTGTGGTCCCGGCTTGCAACCCGGGACCGCAGAGAGTTCACGCCTCCAGTACACAGTCAACAGCACATTCTCACTCAAATATAAAGTGCAACCTTAGAGTAACGGTAACGAAAAGTTCTCCCTGAAGATGACCCAACAGGGTCGAAACTTGTAAGAGTGTGTTACGATTGATGATAAAACTCTCCTTGAGCATTTGCTGGTGATTAGTGTTTTTGTATAATACAGTGCACGGACATGGAACACATTAAATTCCTGTTCATGCTTTTATTGAACTCGTAATGTCACTTCGATCTGCTACAAATTCTCATTCTCTAAATGAAATAATGAACCTCAAGGAAATAAAGTCTCAGTAGACATGAACCATCAAATATGCCAAACATGCCTCCTCTGCAATTAGTAGTGTAGGGAAAATGAAGGCATTTCCATGACCAAAACGTTGTCGGCGCAATAAAATATAAGTGTTCTGGCACCTCCAGATTTTCGAAATACCACACTGCAGTTTACTGTCTCCCGCACATTTCAGAGATTTTAAGAGGTTAAATGTTTCGAACTGATGCCTTATTTCGACAATATGATAAGGTGAGAATAATTACTGTTTCATGCCTTTACGTGTAATCAGTTTCGTTCCACGTCCTTTCGATTTTCTCCACAAAATTACGAACCTTTAACATGCAGAAGGTTTTCCATATTTTGATCCACTATAGTTATATTCGCCTTATTAGGGCAGGGCTTGGAACACGGGAACTTAATCAGAAGTGAACTGTCACTGCTTACGATATTAAAATCAATGCCTTCACGTTCAGGATGCATCCAAGTACCTCAATTATGGGACTGAAACATAAGCCCATCTTATCAGATGAAAACAAAAAATGTGAGATGAAGAAATGAAGGCAACTACAGAGCCAATCACCACATGGACATATCTTACGTAGACTTCCTAAAAATAAACATTGATGGGTATGACTTAAGAGAAATGCTTAAATTGTATGTATTTCCAGTCTAACATTAAAAATTCTGTATTCTGCACTCAGATTGTCTTTACCTTTCACGCGGTTCTCGCAACAAACAATGATTATCGCCCCAAACGGAGTTAGCATACTGGTTTTAAAATGGAGGTTCAGGCTGTTTCTTGTAAGGTCAGAAGTGAAATTTTAAACAGGATTTATGTCAGTTTTACTTTTTAAGGGTTCAGGTAGAGATGTTTAGGCGTTCCCCAGTAAAACAGACGGTTTGCCTGCGGTGAAAAAGACGGCTATATTTGTGTGTATAAGAAACCGATTCAACCCTCTGTACACGCAGGAGGGAAAGTATTTTCCACTACCGACACTTTAAGCTACCCTACTGAAACTTCAACGCGTATGGAGTTAGTTCATATACCAAAGTAGGCGTCGTGGAAAATATCTCGTCTCCTGACGTACAAAGATAACAAAAATTTCACATACCTTTTCACTGTCTAAAAATAAATTCTGTCAGCTGTTTTCAGACGATCGTGAACTACTGGCACCTTTTAATGACCACCTTCAAAGTTCTACTGTAAACAGTCGCTTACCTGAAACAACAAGAATTGAAACAGCGTTTTAAAAATTGAAGTCATGGTTCTCTATTGGAGAACTGTGTATTCACGAAAAATCATAAAATAAAGCATCTCAGTGTAATAGCTAATGGGTACTAGTAAAGATAACATGAATTACGTAAAGATTATACTGTAACAAGACAGCTGTACACAAACAACCTAAGCGAAATCTCACACGCAGCTTGCGTCTAGGTGATATGCGAATGTGTGCAAAGATTATATGCATTTGGTTCACAAAGTGAGCACCCGCGTCTCCCTTCGTCCGCTCGCCCGCCTGCCTGCCGCCAGGCCGCCTGCCCGTCCAGTGCCAGGGGGGCCCGTCCGTTATTTATTGCGCATGGTTAACCTTCAAAACCAGTGTACGAATTCTGACAAACTGCGATTTATATTTCTCTCCTTTAAAAACGGGCGTATCAATTTAGTTTTTTGCGACTCGTGTTATTTTTGCCCATAATTTACATGGCACTAAAATTAAAATACACCAATTGTAGTGTTCGTAGTTAAGAAAAATCCACATGACCCAAAACACAGTTCACAGTTTGTCTATCAGCTTAACGTACATCTGGCCGAATACAAGGACAACCATTTGACTGCGTAACGTACAGAGTGACGCAAGTTGTGAAACATACGCTGGCGTCTAAAATAACACAGGCAACACGAAAGCAGGCGGCCATTGTAAACATTCACAAAACTCGCAAAATATCATGTACAACTGAGCAAACATTATATTTGGAAAAATAAATGCGTCTCTTGCACTTGGTTGGTTAGTTGATAAATGGAAGGCGAATCCACACTGCTATTAGAATACCCAAGGGATTAGGCCTGCATACGTCTATTCGAAATTTACTAATAGTCGAAGCAAACATATTGCTAAATATAATGCCGCATACATGAGCTGCAAAACCATTATTTAAGTAACATGACACAAGCTACTGGGCGTATACTTACAGCTCGCGACTTTATAAAGGGCGTTACAGACGCTGTGAACTTGACTGTCGAACTGTCACTTTTGTGCCACATTATCTAGCAACTGGAGCCGCACATCGTTTCACGCAGGAATGCTGCAGGCCTGCATACGGTATACGCCACTGTCCAGCAGTTGAAGGGGCAAAGCTTAGATGCAGGCCCAAAAACGTCAGCATGAACTGTTCTGTGAGAAAGTATCGGTTTCTGGGATAACACGGCAAAGTATCGGTTTCTGGGCTAACATGGCAAAGTATCGGTTTCTGGACTAACATGGCAAAGCATCGGTTCCTGGGCTATCATGGCAAATTATCGGTTTCTGGGCTAACATGGCAAAGTATCGGTTTCTGGGCTAACATGGCAAAG
>BLKM01005413.1:0-21800 GCA_013340265.1 Coptotermes formosanus | reverse complement strand
TGCACACTGCCATGCGCTGCTGTACAACGCAGACACTGTTACGGTAGCACAGACTGCTGCACACTGCTACATACTGCCCACGCAGGAAGATAAGCACAGGACGCGACAAACATAAACAAGAGAAAGAAAGGAAAAAAGGCTTATTGCAAGTGATGTCACTTGACCCACTGCACAATATTTGCCAACAACGAAAATGAAAGTTTAAACCCCGTAGGACCCGGTTATAACAACATCGGTTTATTCGACACCTCGTCTATAGCACCAGATATTTTGTGGTACCAAATTTTTTGTCACTGGTAGCCGTAAAATTACACTCTTCGCATATACCAACACATGTTCATACCCTCACACTACACATATGACGTACCCCGTTTCTAACATTCTTACACATCTCAAAACTTGTACTGCCCGTAGTAGCAACATTACCATGAGAACAGTGTAACTGGAACTCACGTCTTCTCTATTTTTATAACACATAAATTCTGTACAACAGCCGCCTTTACAATCTGAAAAGCTGTGCTCTACTTTTGTGTGTTTAATATAAATTACGAAGAAAAAAGTAAAAAATAAAATCTTCATTTAAAAGGCTTTGAAGTACAACGGCGCTTCTGTATTTACTCCGCCGGAAAATATAATTACTTTCCTGACAGATACGATGAGTATTTTACTTACAAAGTAACCCACATGCTCTTTACTTTCACGCACACTACTACGCAGTCTTCACAGTTACATTTATGTTAAACGTGCCTCTTAATTCTGCAAAAATAATACTATATTGAAAAACGTTGTGTGTGTGTGCGCGCGCGCGTGTGTGGGTGTGTGTGTGTGTGCGCGCGCGCGTGTGTGTGAAAATGTCGATCGTAACTAGACTAAATTAAATAAATGACATTAAAACTACAGTAAATAAAGTACCGAGTTGCAATGAAATAACTGAGGGGACGTTGAAAATTTGCCAGCCAAACCTGTGAAAGTAAGTAAGTTCAATGCACGTGCCTTTACAGTTTCATATTCTCAGCTTATCCATTAAAAATATCCCTCTATATATGTTCCCATGTTATACAGTTTTGTTTCCAAATATTTTACAGTTTGTCAAATATCACAATAGAAAGGCGTGCTGGAGCTTATTCCACTCCACACTCATCCCAAAGTAATACTAATAGGCTATATTTTACAAGCTAAGCCTGGCACAACTTTAGAGTATCAAAACCTATAAACCATGGTTTGGAAGAATATTAATTGTTATCTCTCTTACGAGGGTTCGCGCTGCAGCTTGTTAATTTTACTATTATCAGAGTCATTTTTTTCCATGAGTATGGGTTTACTTATAATCCATACTCTCATTTATGGCCCTATAGTGTTATAAATATCTTGGTGGTACCAGAAACTTGACACAACTGTCTCGTAGTTAATATTATGCGGAAGCGAGAAGGGTTACAACAGCGTACATCAAAAACTATATAAATTTTCCTGCCTCTCAGGAGAAAATTCTTGTGAAGTTTATTTAAATATAGACGTAACGAATTGAGATCAACAGAAGGCTTATTTTTTCCAGTGGCGTAACAGCCCCCCAGGGGGCCAGGGCCTCCTCATTATCGAGGCTTCACGATCACACTCAGACACACCACGCTCGGTAGGACTCCTCTGGACAAGTGATCAGACCGACGTAGAGATCTCTACCTGACAACACACAACACTCACAAGAGACAGACGTCCATGCCAGTGGTGGGATTCGAACCCACGATCCCAGAAAGCGCTCAACCGCAGACCCACGCCTCAGACCGCGCGGCCACTGGGATCGGCACAGAAGACTTGTTAAGGGATTGAAATTGCAATTCCTCTTATGTAAGATCTAAATAAGCTAGCACATGGAAATTCCTCTGAATATAACAAAACTATAAACTTTTGGAAAATCATAAGGGATTCAACAAATTAATCTACGAAAGCCACATTCCTTCATATATATATCTCAAAAAATTTTGCCATAAAGTATGGTACTTGCTTTATGTTTTGGAAGCTGGAGGACAGCACATGACACTTTGTAGTCTTAAATATTTTAAGTAAAGAAGAGGAGCAACCTTCCGCTAAAAGCACTTGAAATAATGTCTCACAAATTACGGAAAACAGACTTACTTACTTACTGTGGTTAAATACTTTGCACTGTTTAGAAGTCTTTGAAGAAATACGTTTAATCAATTTCCACGCACAGAACACCTTCCCATTGGACATATTTTCGATGTATATAAGTCAGATACTTAATGCTTATTTAAAAAAAAGAGTTGTTGACTCCACGATATGAAATAATACTAAATTATGTTCAAGAAAAGGGACATTCAAATTAACGGAATTTGTACAGAAATATGACACTTTAAGCGCATAAGCACTGCCCGATTCGAGGAATATTGCAGGGGCTTTACGCACCATTCTTCTAGAAGGAAAGGCATATAAGATATTTCAACAATTCATTTACAGACATGGAAACACGTTCAACTAAGAGCACGCTGTTCAGCTCCGTGTTCCGATTTGGTGCTTGGAACATTTAACAATGCTCTTTAAAACGTTTCCGTTACAAAGCTTTGTACGGGATGGAAAGTTAACCATGGACGTTACGTAAGCACATTTTGGGCTTCGGAGTCAGTCAGGACTCATACTGAAGTTTCTATTTGACCTTCATCTGGGGGGGGGGGGGCTGTAAGAAACAAGAAACAAATCTTTTCGTAATATATGGAATTATACTCTGGCACCTTCCAAACACAATTCAGGTTTTACGGCTACAGTAACTTGCCAGATATACCGATAAAGGTGACAAAGGGATAACCATGATTCGGAATACATACTTTCTCTTTTACATCTTACAGATAGAATGGCTTTATACAAAGAAGAAAATCGTTGTTTCTCTTTTTATTCTACGAAATAAAATGGAATCCTATGCAAAAGAGGAGAATTACTGTAACTTACAGCAGAAGGCGACGTGTAGAAAATTGACAGCTCTAACAAGTTACAAAAATTACAGACTCATTATTCCCATCTAGGCCCGAATATTAAATGTGAACATTTACAAACCAGCCGATCCCAGTGGCCGCGCCGTCTAAGGCGTAGGTTTGCGGCAGACCGTTTGCTGGGATCGTAGGTTCGAATTTCACGGGGGGCATGGATGTTTGTCTCTTGTTAGTGTTTGTGTTGTCAGGTAGAGGTCTCTGCGACGGGCCGATCCCTCGTCCAGAGGAGTCCTACCGACTGTGGTGTGTGTCTGAGTGTGATCAAATGAAAATAAACAACCTCGACACCTATTGTGAGTAGGTAGAAGAGGGAAGGACTACGAAACGAAACCAATTTACAAACTATCTGCAAATTAATTAATGGGAATGTAATATTTTTAAAATATCAGACAGGCAACAAAACTTAGCGCTTGAGGACTGCAGTAACTGCTTACATATTGTCGCTACGTTGCAAACTTCGAGGTGCATGATTCCCTCTCTTCTCAGAATCACACGCAAAGGAGTAATACAGACACACACAAATATGTTTTCATGATAGAGGGCCTTGACTGGGAATGGAGTTTAAACATGCCACATAGGGATTTAATGAAGCCAAAATTACGATCGAGCTATAAAATTGTGTCAAGTTCGTGCCAGCTTAATCGGTCCTCAGCTTTGCAGTATCACTATATTTTATTCCTTATGGCTTCTTCTGCGCGTTACGCGGGCTTAAGACCCGAATATGTACTGGAAAGTATTTTAACTGTTTTCGTAATAAAATTACTGGAGAAGCGTAATGTCAGACACTAAAGGAGATGTAATGCACGCCAGCAGATACAAGGTCGCTAGGAGGTTTACTGCATCCGTTACATTACATGCAATGATATCGCGGATGTCGTCAAGGAATAATGCCGGACACCAACAGAGATAAGTTCCTTGCTATATGCATGAGCAGCATGCTACGGACATAGCGAACGGTGGCCTCTGGAGCAATACCAGAATATTGTCTTCTGTGATCCACTAAACAGAATAGGACAGCAACTGACATGTACTTGGTAATATGGGTACAGGAGACATGTAGACGGGCATTCACTGAGACTTCTATACAAAAATGGCAGAATTTAGATTAAGAAACTTGTACTTAGCACTGCCAAGTTTTGCAGTTGACTTTATTAACTCCACAGAGGGAGATCCACTTGAAGAATCTAACAGTTCTTCACATGGTCAGTTAACTCTCGCATTTTATGGGACCCCAAGTTCCACTACAGTTCTTACAGCCATCTGAAACTGGTCTCTCCTTTAAGTCAGATATATCCAGTCATAACCTCCCACTCCATTTCTTTAAGTTTCATATTAATATTATTCTTACTACTACGACTACGTCCTTCATATGATCTGCTACTTTCACAGTTTCCCACAAACATCCTGTAGGAATATCTCTTCGAATACACGCATGTAGCATGCATAACTCAGTCCATAATTTTTTACTCAAATTTATATATATTCAGTTATCAATCACACACAACAAAAAGGTTAATTGTAAACATTTCCTGGCGAATAATTTCGGCTCTAAATCCAGCCCTTCTCAGTACTATTTGTGATCTGATACACCAAAGGGAATGCCCCGTATCAAGATCACAATAATTGATTTAATCACCCTAAAAGGATGTGGTGAAAAATAAAATACTGAAGTGCACCATTACGTAGGTTTCTGCAGTCTCCTTTTAGCTGCTAACTGTACGATCCAAATATTTTCGTCAGCATCATGTTCTCGAACACTCATTCTGGGTTCATTCCTTTGCAATTGACACAAAGCTTCAAATCCACAGAAATATGCTAACGTATCTCCACAGAAAACAAGTATGTGGATTTACTTCAGCTGCAAATGTATCCCTATAAAGGTAAATCTACTACAGAGTCAAACATAATTTGTGCTTGCCTTTAATTATTTAGTAAAACCATTGTAAAATTTTACATTGAATGAATGCACAGTACAAAAGAGCTTCCTGCGAAAGCTGTAAATGTTGGTTAGAAAAACGTATATAAAAGCATTTCACTGAAGTAATAGATCGCCACTAAATTATACCTCAATGAATTTTTCACTGAGAAATTTGCACAATCTCAGAGGACTACTAAACTGAGATTACACATTGAAGTAGAAATATTTTGTCCGTATAAAAGCAAGCATTTTTGTGACAAAATGACACTGATACAACGAGTGATAATGAAAACATGACAAATTAATTCCGCATAAATTATTTTATGTTTTACTTATGTATTCTATCGGAACGATAATGTTAAGGTTTCAGGTTAACTGCAATTAAACTAAAAAAACCTCTGATAGATGGGATGTTGCACGAAACGGTACTTCAAACCCTGCTTCAGATTCCCAAATGGAGCACAGGGAGGAGTAAAAAGTTGTCTAAACACTGTGGCCCAACATTTGTGAGGAAATACGTTTCATCATTTCAAATGTTTACATAGACATGTTGTGTATTTATGTAAATTAATTGTGTATTCGACTTTGTGTACTACACATAACATCAAACAGAGTTGCCTTTAACACAAAAATAGCAGGTAAATGCGAATATTCTGGTACACATCACAAAGCATAAACAGGATATTTCGAACATCCTGCATTGAGAACGTAGTCCTCCTACTAACATCACCGAAAACAGGAGAGTAAAGAAAACCAAAATTCTGCAGGTACTGTTGAGTTTGTTATAATAACGAACAGCATTAGGTCTATGGATCTATTTATTTGCAGTTTTATCGAAGGGGCCTTCTTTTTACACAAAATTTACTTAATAAAGCCTTCATGACAGCAGTTCCTCATTATATCTGACAATTTCGCGAATTATTTAATCCCTTCTCTTCTTACACGAATTTCGTTCATTTTTATAGTTAAGCTGTAAACTTTTAAAATATGGCTGAAAGTAAACCATCCCTTGTTCTTCATAGCAGATCGACTCCTATATTAGTTTATCTGTCGGAAAGCAAATGTCTGTTGGTATATTTGTTTGTATGTTAACGTTATTGTAACGCAAATTCATACTGATAAACGCCTGGCTAGAGCTGATACTTTTAGTTTAGACAAACATCCTGATTCAGTTAACATGAATATGAAAGGTTTCCACAGAAAGTAGGCAATCACAGGTTCAAAAATTCTTTTATTCAAAAAACATTAAACACCAACAAATGCACAAAGGGTTTTTTTCATCACTTGTAACACATTTCTACACGTTTCGACCCTGCTGGGTCATCTTCAGGGAGAACTTTCTGCCGTGGTTACACTATGGTTGCACTTTATAGTTGAGCTGTTGATTGTGTACACAATCAACAGCTCAGAAATTTCTCCCTGAAGATGACCCAGCAGGGTCGAAACGTGTAGGAGTGTGTTACAAGTGATGAAAAAAACCCTTTGTGCATTTGTTGGTGTTTATTTTTGTATAATACAGTGCACGGACATGGAACACATTAAATCCTTTTATTCGTCAGGCACATTTAGTAATAATTTTTCATGCGGTGCAGCTCATTACTAACAGACATACTCACAATGACCAGTACAAAAACTTTTACCGAACGTGTGAAAAGGACATTTGACACATGTCTTTCAACCCACACAGTCACGCTCCATGTCACAAACACTGACTACAAGAACTGATGAGTGACTAATGTAAGCATCAAAACTGACACTGGTACTGCCCTGATGTGCGCTGGAAAGCTTAGGTGTGGTTCTTTGTTACGTGTGTGATGAAAGTGGGTGGTCCTCACAATTGTGAAGTATATTTAAGGTGATCAAATCATAAGGATGAAATGGACAATGAGTGTACCACATGTAGAAGAGAAATGAAGTTCATAAACTATTTAAATGGAAAGCAGTTTGGGAGGCAACGGCGTAGATAGAAAGATGATATTAAAATGAATCTTAAATATGGTACGATGATAAGAAATTAATTTAATAATGAAATAATAGAAACTGTTAGATTAAAAACTTAAAAAAAGTATAAAGCACGCTGTCTGGGCACGTTAGTCACTTACTGTCAGAACTGATACAGGATGCACTGAATGTAGGAGCAAAGTACTTTAAATAATACGTCCACGAAAGAAACGTAAAGCTGTCACTATACTTGATATCCTAAGCTATTATGGAATATTATGCAGCGCAGAATGGTAATTTGTGTCGACGTTTCGGGACAACTTACCGGTTCCATCTTCAAGGGACCAACACTTCTTGACTCGTGAAGATGGGACAGAAAGGTTTTCCTGAAGTGTCGGTACAGTCACCACTCTACGCTACGTCACACCTCAGAAGAATGCAGATATCTGCATCGCGGCGGAAGCGTGAAATCATGCCTGTCCCTATACTTAAGGGAGGGCGGCAGGGCGCGTACATGCCTATGCAAGCACTGTTAAATTCAGCTTCATTTAGGTACATATTCTGAACTAACTAACTAACTAACTAACTAACTAACTCACTAACTAACTAACTGCCTGACTAACTGACTGACTTAACTGACTGACTGACTGACTTAACTAACTCCATGGAACGGAGTCCTTCTTGAGAAGCTAACATGTACTCAGCTAGTCAAGAAGTTCCCCGCATTTTATGGAACCTGAAGGTTCATTACCGCATTCACAAGAGCCCGCCACCTGTCCCTATCCTGAGCCAGCTCAATCCAGTCCATGCTCTCCATCCCGCTTCTCGAAGATCCGTTTTAATATGATCCTCCTATCTACGCCTAGGTCTCCCAAGTGGTCGCCTTCCCTCAGGTCTCCCCACCAAAATCCTGTATGCACCTCTCTTTTACGCCATACGTGCCACATTCCCCGCCCATCTCATTCTGCTCGATCTCATTACCCGAATAATATATTGTGACGAGTACAGGTCTTGTAGTCTTGTCCACTCTCCTGTCACCTCGTCCCTCTTAGGCCCAAATATCCTCCTCAGCACCCTATTCTCGAACACACTCAGTCTTTGTTCCTCCCTCAGTGTGAGAGACCAAGTTTCGCATCCATACAAAACAACAGGTAAAATTATAGTTCTGTATACCCTAATCTTTGTGTTTTTGGATAGCAACCTGGAAGACAAAAGATTCTGCACCGAATGATAGCAAGCATTCTCCGACTTCAATCTGCTCTTAATTTCTTCATGAACGGAGTTTCGAGTCGTCAGGGCTGTTCCGAAATATTTGAACCCTTCCACCTTTACAAAGGATCCCTCTTCTATCTTTACATTGTGATTGTGTCCTGCATTCTGATTTCGAGACATGTGATCAGCATTCACTTCTAGACCAATCTCCTTACTAGCGACTACTAAATTTTCTGCGTTTTTCTTTATACTATGTATGCTTCCGCCCAACATATTAACATCATCAGCATAAACCAGAAGCTGGTGTGTACCATTTAATTTAAAGCCCTCCTGGTTTGCCTGAACCCTCCTAATGGCATATCGTAAAACAAAGTTGAAAAGCAATGGCGAGAGAGCATCTCTTTGTTTCAAACCATTCTTAATATGAAACGTGTCAGGCAGATGTTTGCCTACCCGAACTCTACTATACATTACACTTAAACACATTTTTATTAACCTTACTAATTTCATGGGGATACCAAACTCAATGAGAATATTACACAAGACCTCCCTCCTAAAAGAATCATAGGCTTTAAGTCTATAAATAGCTGACGCACTGCCTCATTGCATTCCCATTTTTTCTCAAGTATTTGACGGATGCTGAATATATGATCAGTAGTAGACCTGTTACATCGAAATCCACACTAATGATTCCCAATAATTTCCTCTGCATGTGGAGTTAATGAGACGTCGGATTTTAATAAAACTAACGTCAACTGACACACATAAGCGCGGGGTATTTCAATATGCTAAAAACTAAAAATCGAATTTTTGAGAACTCGTGACGCTTCTCTCCCCTTAAATAATTAGGTACGAGAACATAAATGCATTTGGGGTTGTTGAAGGTATAATTCCACGCGTTATTAACCACGGTTGGCCTGTTAAACGGAGTTCACTGGTTAACTTGATGACCAAGAAGCATACGCTTCGGAATGTACTTCTGCTATCCAGTAAACAGGGGTTTGCGTCAACGTCGTAGGCGGTCAGGAAGCTCAGGAAAAGAGAAGAAACTCTGCCCTGTCTGGAATCAAACTCTGACTCTTCGACCATCCAATCCATAACCTACTCGCTTGATCCAGATTACGAACTCTATGTTTAGTACAAGAATTCCCAAATGCGTACTTTGCGTTTTATTACGCCTCCTTGCCCTTTGCTTTTTCTTTTATGGTCTCAAATAAAGCGTACTTTATTATGGGTCAATACCGCTATAAATTAAATATCTTATACAAGCGCTAGCAGAAAATCTTATATGTCGAATTTTAAAACAATCTGGCACAGGTTTTAAGTTCTTGTATTTGATCACAGACAGCAGCAGAAATATAACCTCAACCAAAAAAGAACATCCTTTTGCTTTGTGTAGAATTCCACAGTGCTTTAACCCTTTAAAGACGAAGCGTATATGTTTTATATAAGGACTCAGTGCGTACCGCGCTGTAAACACTCTCCACTTCGGTTATAAAAACCGGTCTCTTAATGTTTTATAAGGCAAAAGTTGCTGTTTGTTCTGAGATCCGTACAAAACACATAAACGCAATGTGGGCACCACGTAGAATTTTTTAATGTTAAACTTGTTCGTATGTAAATTTACCGCTAGGCTTTAAAAGGTTAAGATAAATTGCAGTTCTGTTTAACTATAAAGGTATGAAGTACACGTATTTCGAAGTAAAGAACTTGTTACATGCGAATGACAATAACAACCTGTCATACAAGTTCAACTAGTACGCTGCAGAGATAGGACGATCTTCTGTCACACACACATTCAGCACTTCCCACGCGAAGCAGTGAGTGAATAGGCTGTATTCCGTACACTGCCAGTGACATGAAATCAATTCCCGCGTGAATTCTGTCAGGTAAGAGTATCAACGTTCGTTCGCTGTAACCGTGGTAGGTCAAGCGAAAAAAAGGAGCCAGGTAGATTCGTCGTTTCGTAGTCCTTTCCTCTTCTACCTACTTGTTCAGAGTAGGTGTCGAGGGTTTTTGAGATTTCACTTGATCACACTCAGATACACACCGCAGTCGGTACGGCTTCTCTGGACGAGGAATCGGCCCGTCGCAGAGACTTCTACCTGACAACACAAGCACTCTACAAGATAAACATCTATGCCCTCGGTGGGATTCGAACCCAAAATCCCAGCAAGCGCTTGGCTGCAGACCTACGCCTTAGACCGCGCGGCCACTGGGATCGGGGCCAGGTAGACTCATGAAACAATTTTTCCTATTTCTAGTCCTGTTGGTCCGCTAACATTACTGTTGTTGATTTAAGTTTAAATTTTCCTAAGACTGAGGTTGACATTATCTTACTATCCTGTATAGGATTGAGTTTCAAAAACGTATTAGTTATTCCCACTGAAAATTTATGTATCAAAATTCCTTAACACTTTCTACGTTCTGAAAGTCACGCACATGTTAACCGCCTGGAATTGATTGCTTCTACAGGGACAAAATAACAGACCTGCTGAAAAATTTAACTTCACAACTTCGCCTGTGGAAGCTGTAACCAAAAACATACCAGCTACAGAGTCCTCTGCGAGCGTTCACTTTAATATAACAGCTTCACTTTATAAGAAAGCCACTTTGAATATTAGCGACGAGTTACACCTAAACATTTTGTTTCTAGAACAAAAGTATGATTCCTTCTCCACGCAATACGTCTAAGTTATGTAAAATGTTTTAACCTCCACGAAACTGGGTGCATAAGGGCAAGGGTTACAACCTTCGAATCCCATGTTTTGTAAAAGGGCGTTGCACTGAAAGAAGGTTATGTCTTTTCATAGAAATGTTTTCGATACTGCAATGAACCAGAAGAAGAGTGCACGTTGCGGGTAGCCCATATTGCGCCAGAAGGAAATAAACTGGAAGTGAAAGAGAACAGAAGTTATTTTCCTGCAAGAACAATAAAAAGAAAACAAAGGAAGGAGAATTTTCAACCGTACTCGCTTAGAATAAAATACAGATTCTTAAGTCCCATGCGTTTCCTGCGCTTCGTAAAAAATGACTCCATTTTTGACACTTCGTCTGACAAATTAATGGAGATAAGCGGTCCGAGGGATGGATTTTTGGCAAAGTCATCATGTACAATATAGTCTTAACCAACACATCCAACCCACGCAACAGCAACTTTGACGACTTACTACGCGTCTGGTTCAATACTCGTACATATGATTATACATATAATATCAAAGCCAAAAAATGCACATAAGCTTATGAAGGTATATTAAACACGCCATATAACTCCTACATGTTTCGGCTACTCATGTGGCCATTTTCAGGGAGGTGCATTACAAAGGATAGATACATCGAAACATTACAACAATTTTTGAATTAATGCAGATGTGTAAAATATTAAATCGCAATACCTTTATCTGTATTTTAATTCTTAATCTTTCAGAGACGGGTTTGAATGCCCATTGTATCTTGTGCCGGCCGAACATTTCTCGCGTAGCGTGGCCCTTTAAATCTCCGAAATACAGCGACTTAGGAAAAATCGTAATAAACACAGTTTTATCGTTACAAGTTCCAAATAAAAACTGGTTTTATAAAGAAATAATCTTTTTATATGTATACGAAGCTACGTTTAGTCATCTTCTATCGGCCTTGGTCTACATCTTTAAATATTTCTTCTACAGTTTCTTGACTCCTGTTTTTACTACATATCAGAATAATTTCTTCTACTTCAAAAGGTGCCACAAATTTTTGACAAGATCTGTACTTTTCTCTTCTTATAATTCTAGCCCTATGGGTCAGATTTTATGACCTCTTTCCGGTTGCATTTAGCGTCAAGTAAACAACAATTTTGTTCTTCACAAATTCTTTTTAATGGAAGATTCTTAGTGAAGAGAAATCATTTCTCTGTTGGAGGCTGGATTAGCAGGTGCCTGTTTGTGTTATTCGTGTTACAAGGGTCTACACAAACACTTCAAAAGGCATGGCTACGAACTCAAAGCTAAAAAGGCTAAATAGAGACAATATTGTTGAATTGATTCTTTATCCTGATTCTGACGATGTCGTTTCTGTCGGACTTGGAAATGGACAAAAAAGCTATTTTTTCACTTATTAGACATCACCATTCTAAACAGCTTCCTTCTCTTGACTGCATGTGGGACTAAAATCACGCACAGAGACTTCCGACTTTCCCTCATGCGGAATTTGACTGAAAGGGCTGGGAGCCTTCCTCGCCCACGTCGACCCCTGGGCAGGCCCTGTGTTTCATAGAAACAAGTTACACGGCTTGAAGTAAACTTCAGCAGCCTTTGGCTATTTCCTTCCTCGAGACTGTATTGCCGAGCTTGTTCTGCACGAGGAATAAAAAAACGAGTACGAATCAAATGTAAGAAGTGTGATGTGGGACTGTGTATTGGTAAGTGTTTTGAAAATTGAACTAACTAACTCCATGGAGCAGAGGCCTTCTTGAGAAGCTAACAGTTTCTCAGCTAGTCAAGAAATTCCCCGCATTTTATGGAACCCGAAGGTTCATTACCGCCTTCACAAGAGCCCGCCACCTGTCTCTATCCTGAGCCAGCTCAATCCAGTTCATGTCCTCCCATCCCACTTCCCGAATATCCATCTTAATATTATCCTCCCATCTACGCCTGGGTCTCCCAAGTGGTCGCCTTCCCTCAGGTCTCCGCACCAAAATCCGGTATGCACCTCTCTCCTCCCCCATACGTGCCACATGCCCCGCCCATCTCAGTCTTCTCGATTTGATTACCCGAATAATATTTGGTGATGAGTACAGATCATTAAGTTCCTCGTTATGTAGTCGTCTCCAATCCCCTGTCGCCTCGTCCCTCTTAGGCCCAAATATCCTCCTCAGCACCCTATTCTCGAACACCCTCAGTCTTTGTTCCTCCCTCAGTGTGAGAGACCAAGTTTCGCATCCATACAGAACAACAGGTAAAATTATAGTTCTGTATACCCTAATCTTTGTGTTTTTGGATAGCAACCTCGAAGACAAAAGATTCTGCACCGAATGATAGCAAGCATTCCCCGACTTCAATCTGCTCTTAATTTCTTCATGAATGGAGTTTCGATTCGTTAGGGTTGCTCCCAAATATCTGAATTCTTCCACCCTTTCAAAGGATTTATTATCTATATTTATGTTGTGATTGTGTCCTGCATTCTGATTTCGAGACATGACCATGTACTTAGTTTTCTCAGCATTTACTTCTAGACCAATCTCCTTACTAGCAATAATTAAATCTTCTGCATTTTTCTTTATGCTATGTACGCTTCCGCCCAATATATTAACATCATCAGCATAAACCAGAAGCTGATGTGTACCATTCAATTTCAAGCCCTCCTGGTTTGCCTGAACCCTCCTAATGGCATATTCTAAAGCAAAGTTGAAAAGCAATGGCGACAGAGCATCTCCTTGTTTCAAGCCATTCTTAATAGGGAACGTGTCAGACAGATGTTTGCCTACCCGAACTCTGCTGTACGTTTCACTTAGGCACATTTTTATTAACCTTACTAGTTTCATGGGGATACCGAACTCAATGAGAATATTATACAAGACCTCCCTCCTAACTGAATCATAGGCTTTCTTGAAGTCTATAAATAGCTGATGCACTGCCTCATTGTATTCCCATTTTTTCTCAAGTATTTGACGAATGCTGAATATATGATCAGTGGTTGACCTGTTACGTCGAAATCCACACTGATGATCCCCAATAATTTCCTCTGCATATGGAGTTAACCTTGACAAAAGGATGTTGGATAGAATTTTGTACGTAGTGGACAAAAGTGATATGCCTCGATAGTTACTGCAATCTGTCTTATCACCCTTCTTATAAATAGGCACAATGACCGACTCCTTCCATTCCTCAGGCAATTCCTCCTTATTCCAAATAGAAATAATAAGTTTATGGATTTCAGACCGAATTATCCTACCCCCTGCTTTAATCAGTTCTGCTGGAATCTGATCAATACCTTGTGATTTGTGACTTTTTAGTTTTTCAATAGCCATCTCAAACTCAAAGGCACTGGGCTCAGGCACTAGTGCCTCCGCTGTGTGTACTTCAATCTGCCTAACATCATTAACCCCGTGTATATTCAACAGCTGGGAGAAATGATTCTTTCACCTAGCCAAAATACTGTGGGAGTCTGCAACCAGGTCACCCTTCTCATCCTTTACTACATTAATTCTAGGCTGGTACCCCCTCTTCAACTCATTGATACCCCTATACAAGTCTCTTATATTCTTGTTCTTACTGTTTGTTTCAATTTCATTAATTTGAGCTTTCAGATATTCCTTCTTTTTGTGCCTGAAATGTCTACTAGCTTCACGTCTTACGTTGTGCAGATTATCTCCATTATTTTGGTTTGGATTTTGTAACCACTGAATTTTAGCCTGCTTCCTTTTATCTAAAAATTCTGCACATTCTGCATCAAACCATGGTTTATGCTGCTTCCGTTCGTGTAGACCTAGACTCTCTTGAGCCGAGATTTTGATATTCTCTTTAACGTTTTCCCAAGCCCTATTCATGTCCTCACTAACATTTAAGTTTCCCAGAGCTGCAAACCTGTTTGAGATCTTAAGCTGATACTGTTTCCTAGCCTCTAGTTCACTTAGCTTCTTGAGATTAAATCTCTCTACATCAAACTTCTGTCCCGCTTGTTTACTTGCTGCCAGTCTTTCCCTAACTTTCGCAACCACCAGATAGTGATCAGTATCACAGTCAGCTCCCCTGAAAGATCGCACATCGAGTATACTGGAATGCCGTCTCCTATATATCAATATGTGATCGATCTGATTGTGAGTCTTCCCATCAGGAGAGGTCCAGGTGTATTTATGAATGTTTCGGTGCGGAAACATAGTGCTCTTAGCCAAAACTCATATCCTTTTTCCGTAGCTGGGGTCGTACCAAAGAATCGGTCCAAGATTACCACACAAAATTGAATTTGTGATACATCAACACGTGATGGTAGTCTTCAGGAACACAAAACATCTCAATGAAAGGGATGTAACAAAAAATATTTATTCTGTGAAGTTTCCTGCAGTGCGCTACCAAGCAAACACATGGAGACCAGCATATGGCATGCTCGGCCATTCGCGCTTGCAATTCAGAGACCAGCGTATGGTCACTTAGGACGATAAATGTTAATGTGTATTTTAAACAATGTATTACTTTTAAAATTTAATTTTTTATATGTGATCATTTTTTCAAAAATATCTGTAATATTTCGACGTGTCTGTCTTTTAATGCACTTACCTGAAAATGACAGCACGGGTGGCCGAAACATGTAGGAGGTTTACACAGTGCATAATATACTTTTATATACTTGTGTTCATTTGTTGGTTTTGATATCATGTCTCTTCGTTCAGCGCACGGTTATGGATCATTTAAAATTAACATAGGTACATATTTAAGCTAAGCAAATTTCGTGACCTATTGAAGAGAATCGAGCTGCCTTCAGTGGAGCTACGAAGCCTCTAGAGGATGCTGTATGCACACTGTCACAAATATTTATGTGCTTAAGATGTTACGTACAATCAATTCATTCACAATGTATGTATGTTATTAACTTTTCAAAGCCTAGCGGTAACTTTACGTACTAACCGGTTTAACATTAAAAAATTCTACGCGGTGCTCACATTTCGTTTTTGTGTTTTGTACGGATCTCAGAACAAACAGCAACTTTTGCCTTATAAAACATTAAGAGACTGGTTTTTATAACCGAAGCGGAGAGTGTTTACAGCGCGGTACGCACTGAATCCTTAAATAAAACAGATATGTTCCGTCTTTAAAGGGTTAATTCAGGTGTCCAAAATTCATAATGCGGGTTGGCGCTGCAGCTTTTCTAAACACTAGTTACTGAAAAAAATTTGAATACTCGAAGAACAGATTGTAGTAACAAAAAATTTTCTGCGGATTTTGTACGTAATCTGTGTACATACTTACAGAACTGGATACTTGTCAACTGAAACACGTTATCGAGAGCCTCCTTGTAATTTCTCAGTGTTTAACGTATTTAATTTAAATCCGGTTTTTATCATGTATCACTGTAGAGGTATGAAAATTTGTAAAATATAACGACAAGTATCCTGACTTCAACAGGCCATTTTCTTCGCATGCCTCATACCAAGAGCGAATAAGTAAGTGTGAAATGTACTGCCTCAGCCTGGCAGAATTGAGGCTTCCTCAGCTAGAGAAGAAAATCCCGCATTTTGTGAAAACCGAAATTTCATTATAGTGTTCAAACGTGTCAAAAATTTGCCCTGTGCTGAGCCAGATAAATTCAGTGCACATTCTCCCGTCATTTTTCTTTAAGACCCATCTTAATGGTACTCATCGATCCAAATCCATGTCTCCCATCTAGCGTTGTTTCCATCAGACTGGCCCAACCCAAATATTTGCGCACTTCTCCACTACCCCAAAAGCGCCCCACGTCCTTAATCTGATCAGCCGTATAAGATTTATTGTGGATTACAAATCATGAAACTGCTCATTATGTAAGGTGCAGACTGAAGATAATATTTTACATACGTAACCTAGGTAATAAACAATTAATAGACGATCGTAAATAGGATATATATGAGCTTATGATTATATGTTCAAATATTCGGATCCGTAACCTAATGTGGTATCTTTGTGGGTGATTTGGTGTGTACTAAGTCGTGGTGGGTTTACTCCTAAGTAATGGTAATCGTACACGATATGATATGCAGGTTATCTAATTTTCTTTTAAAGTACCTCACATGTAGCACTATTTGCCGATTTGTTCTAAAAATAACAATTCTGACGTCAGGGCAAGTGAGCGTTTGAAAATTGGGACTGCTGAGTGGTAAAATGAAAGCAAGGATTCATAATAAAGAATATCCGCGTCTACAGATATTTTCTGCTACGCAAATCGCACTCACACACACACACACACACACACACACACACACACACACACTTGCAGAACGGGAATTGAAGTGTGGGTCGTGCAACATGCACCGTGACCCCAACCCTGTGGTTAACAGGAAAACCAGACGCACGCAATCAGTTCATAAGACATCCTGCAGACTTGGAAGACGGAAGGTAGAGAATGAAATGACAAAGAAAGTATAAGACTTTCGAAGTTGTTATTGGGAACAGGACAATTCCAACATACGTCAGAATAAACGTGCAGAGAAGGACAAGAGTGTGCAGGAGTTAAATCAGCGAGCAGTGAATTTTTAGGAGCACCCAGACCGAACTGACCCGCATTTCAGTCTATTCACAATCGACCGTAATCAGATCGACTATTATCATCCCCCTTTAATCAGATAAAACTAATTAACCAGAACATTTTTTCTATGGAAATAAAAAAACCGAATTATAAAACCTTTAAAATTCCTGCTTTAAAGACCTTTTAATAATACTTGAATATTCATGCGGACACAATGCGTCCCGATTGCCTATACTAAACTGTTAATGCAATTTGGTAAAATAGTGCCTGTTTATTCTCGAAATCATAATGAATGCTTTTAAGTTCAATACAACCTGTGATTGCTTCGTACATTTATTTTTGTGATGGAAATGTTTCACATGGCATTAGTAATCAAAATCTACTACTCTTGTAATACACCCTCATTTCAACTCATTATATTTTCTAGTTTTTTGCGGGTGATGTGTGATTTAAGCTACAACAAGAAAAGAATAAAGCATGTCTAGTAAATTATGCATATTTACAATGCATAGAGCCAATATAAGCGAACATTCAAATCCTTTCCTCATTATGGCGAACTATCCATCATATCATCACCCACCACTCAGCAATGGCCATATAAACTTTTATGTTCATCATTCCTATTGGCGTTTAAGTACAATATACAAATCTATTCAACCACAACCATTTGCATGTCACGGTCGACGATCCACTATATTCACAAATTTATCTATTTTACACTTCATTTTATCTTTGTACTATCTTTATATTTTTATAAAGTTCTTTTATATTGTATAAAACATTTTCTGTATTTGTAAAGGAGGAGACCTTCCCCTCAAACTATGTAGAGTTTTGCTCATTCTTGCATAGGCAGAACTTGACGATGGCTTCATGAAGCCGAAAACTTGGTCGCTCCAAAATAAATGAACTAAAGAAAAGCTGGCTGTGACTAATCACTGCTTGGAGGAGGAATAGATTTGTATATTGGCCATACACATAATCAAATAATAGATTATATATATGTAACTTAATATAGGCATCTTGCAATATTTGCATCCTGGACGTTTTAGAGATGGCGATACTAATTAGTCTAATCTGGTACAATTTTAGGCGCCTTCGCAATGTTGTGAAAAGCGACTATTAGCTGTAACGTGTCTGTCTGCTCTTTCTTGCGTCCATCCGTCCACCTGAAACAACTCGGTTTCCATTCGGTGGATTTTCATAAGGTTTCATGTTGGGGACTTTATTAACATCTGTCCATAACAACCAAATTTGATCAAAATAGGAGAAATAGGTCTACAAGATACACTTTACACAAAGACCCAAATACTTTTATCAAATCTCGCTTATTTATTCCCAAAATAAGGAAATCAGATGAAAGTTGTGCAGCAATCAAAACAAACCTTTCATCTTGAACATCCTTTTCAGAAACTCTTGCCGTTTACCAAAAAATTAAGGAAAACAAGGTAAAGCGAGAGAGACCATAGACCACCGAACATTTCATGGCGCCAGAACATTCGGTTTTCACATTGGATAACTAAGAAAAATTCAGAATGTACGAACAGTTAATAGTAAATATGTTTTACTGGAAGAATAGAATATCTGATATTAAAAGGCACGTTGTGTGACGGATGATTAAGGTTAAAGCACAGACAGTCATAATATTTAGTACTTGGTGGTGTAAGGAAAGGAGATAGCATAGCCAAATATAGCGACTACGCGATGGAAAGTCCGGGGTTCGAATCCACAATACGGGCAAGAATTTTATGTCTTCTCCACAAGTTCCAGACAGTCTCTGGGACCCACTCGGCTTTCCATTCGGTGGGTACCGAAGGCAAGCACTTTCTTTTAAAACATGATTCAGTTACAATGACTTACCAATTCGCTAAGGCAGTTTAACCGTAACGTAAACTGCCTGACTGCCTCCACTCACGCTGTAGACACATGTAGAACTGCAGGCCTATTTAAGGCGACACTACAAGGCAAATTGTGTTTTAAATTATGGAATGTGAATTTATAGCCGAGCCCAGTGGCCGCGCGGTCTAAGGCGTAGGTCTGCGGCCGAGCGCTTGCTGGGATCGCGGGTTCGAATCCCACCGGGGGCATGGACCTTTGTCTCTTGTGAGTGTTTGTGTTGTCAGGTAGAGGTCTCTGCAACGGGCCGATCCTTCTTCCAGAGGAGTCCTACCGACTGTGGTGTGTGTCTGAGTGTGATCAAGTGAAAATAAACAAACAACCTCGACACCTACTATCAGTAGGTAGAAGAGGGAAGGACTACGAAACGAAGTTATAAAGGCTAATCTATCTTAATTTAACTAATTTAAACATAATTGTAAAGGACTGCATTAAATACGAGTCATTAACAGGAGTAAATAATTTTTCCGTTTCTGTCTGACTTGTAGGTTAATGTAAAGATACATCGTGAGCTTGCACTCAGAAGTACCCTCTTCGAATCTCCGCTGAGGTGCCTTCTTACCTGAGTGAGACTGACTGCAATTTACTTGCTCTTTGCAAGAAGATATTTGAATAGTACCGTCGAACAGGCAAAGAACTTACCCCTCCAAATCCTTGCCTACTTACAACGATTATTACTGTTGCATGCCATTCAGCACTATGAACCATCCTACGTTAGGAAAGAGCTGCTAATAATCTAAGCATGTCTCCACCGTATGAAGTCTCCTCTATTCTGTCACCCATATTCGAGGCACATTACAAAAAAAACGGGAAAAAATCATGTTTCTTACTACACACCAGTGCGACTCCTAACGACGTGTCACGCTTCCTGCCCTACATTTGTATTCAGTGTGACTTACATATGCTTCATACATGTTGAAAGAGTAGCGATCAGTTGATAGCACGCTATTCAGAAGCGCAGTAAAACACGTATCTGACATATCATGTCGGTCCATGTGTATGGCCGTGCAATGGAACACGCATTGGGAGACAAAGGGGTTCTCGTTACTCAAATATCGCTTTTAAACAAATATATGTAACATTTAAAATGCGTCCTTCATCATTATGTAGGCATATGTTAAGGGATCTAATAGTGTAACTATTTAGCAATGGCAATGCACGAAAATATAATTTGTATGCCATTTTGTATTTAAGTAGACAGGTCTAACAAACATTTTAGGTAATTTTTCAGCCTCTACAAGACAAACCAAAGGTCTACGTCGAATATGCATTGAATTCGGGATGGTAAGGTTTGAAATACCTTTTTGGAGACCAGCTAATATGGCAGAAAATTTTTGTGAGTTTCATCAGCCTTCCAAACACCGACAAAACAACTTAAGGTAGGTGATCATCACTGTCTTTTACAAATTTCGCAATCATTATTCGCTAATATTCCTAATGTTTACGCTATATACTCTGATCTAATGCGGGCGTAGTCAAGTAAGTCGCGACTACGTAGTCTCAGCTAAGCAGATGTTTCAAATTCCGCCACAGGCTCTATAACGCAGGCCAACCGATAAGGACCAAATTTAAATGCGCTCATAAATGTTAATCGCAACTAGTTACTTCAATATTTCATCGAAATTCCTCGGCTGAGTCCATAAACAGGCACCGCGTCTCTCTTATGTCTTTATTTTATATGTTTCGTTTAAAAAACGCAAACATGTCACTGACGTTTCAGAACTTAGAACCAGGGAGCTCAGCTTTCCACCAACTCCACCTTCAGCAAAATTTTTTCTCTAAATTCGCAAAGAAGGAAAGTGTAGGTATGAGGAAAAGCTAGTTTTCGTAACGTTACGTTTCATGTATTAGCTCATATACAAATGACTCTAAATCGCGGCGTTATGGATATTAGTTTACGGAGGCTAATTGTAAGTAAATAGGCGTTTTACATAAAAAACAAATAAAGCTGAAAGTAACGAAAAAACTTTATCTTTATCGTCAGGTAAGTGCCTAAAATCACCTTGCAATAAACAGTATTCCTGACATACATAGGTCTAATATTTACACGAAAATTAAGCACATTACTGGAAATTCAGAACAGAAATCCGCCACGAAATTCATGGAGAAGTATATTTAAAATTTGACTGATTAATTGACGTCAGATTAGAATAAGAGAACAAGTAATGGTACATATTTTATTATTACCACTTTTAAGTGGGGGATGAAAAAAAAAAGGATTCTCAACTGGATAGATCTAAGCATTGACCGTTATGAATTTCCTGTTATACTATACGTAAATTAAATTTTAATTTGGTGCCGTGCTTTCCATGAAACTGAATTACGGCACATTTTTTAAGAACATGCCACATATTTGTGAAACTTTGTCACAAAACTGAACTCAGCAAAAAACACTTCCGATTTGTTAATCTCAACTTGTGTTTGGAGAATATTGATTTTACAAATAAAAGTGAACCTTATTTTTCCATATTTTTAATTGGTTTTGGGTAAGAAGTTGTAATCATTTCTGAAATTTATGTGCATTTTACTACATAAATGAGCGTAGATAAAATCAGAGGAAGAGTGGAATCGATATCAAGGTACTCTCCTGGTATTCACGTGAAGGATATAGAAACTAGACACACCCGCATGTAAATTTATAACAATAC